>JABFPB010004934.1:0-14081 GCA_022817645.1 Ceratoteleas bidentatus
TTTCGATTAACACCCGACAAATGGCATTTCACCACGGATGAATCGAGAAAACAATTATTAAAGTTGCACTCAAATGTACTGACGTATGTGGGTTAACACAATATTAGCAAGAAGAACTTGAAAAGTTTATATCTAAACAATTTACCATGTTCATGAAAAACTATTTAATAATAGTTTAAGACCTAAGTTTTATTTTGACGTTAAAAAACTGCAGTTTACCATTTATGTATTAAGATATTTAGATTATAAAGCTTCATTCCGGCTGAAAATGGATATTAGAACATGCTCAAAACTCGAATGTAGATGTAGCTTCGAAATTCAAATTTGACATTTTTGACAGGTTAGATAATTTATTATTTATTATTTATTGCAAGTAACCCTGTAAATAAACTTAATAACTGCAGTCTAACACAATCAGTGAGATTAAACGAATTGAAATACAAATGTTGTACTAAGAGATGCATAAGTAATATCTTTATTCGGTTCTTATTTGGTATTTTGTAATCTGACACATCGTGGTAAACTATGGTAGTAACGAGAGCAACTATTTAATCAATTCTGATATTTCTTTCTATTGTAAAATAAACATTTTTTATCTCACAAACCTGAAAAAATAATTTCTTGTTTTTCTCTCACATTCAAACATAATTTAACAATAAAAATGTTAACACCTATTTGACTTCAGATTTGGATGACTTTCTACCTTAAACCAAAAACCTCCACTCCTTTCTAACAAAACAACTTTCCATTCGTAGGATGAGAAGATCGAATATTACAGCCTGGTGAAGATCGAGGACGAGTACATGTCCCCCCCAGGAACACCTTGCGGTCCAACCAAGGAAGGCGACCTGATGTTTCGTCCCCACGTCTATCAGCCGCTGCACCCCAACGCCCCAACCAACCCCTGGGAGGCCGGTTACTTCGTGCTGAAGGGTGGCGTCATCTACATGTTCACCGACTCGAACCAGCGGTTACCCAAGCGGGCGATTCCCCTGAAGGGCGACCTCTGTCAGGGTTGCCGTCGGATCCCCAACTCGCACAGGCCCCACACATTCGAGATCCTGCTCAAACCCAACAAGGCGTACCAGTTCGCCGCGCCGGACGAATACGTCGCCTCAGAGTGGCTGCAGAGTTTCGTGCAGAGTGCATCCGGATTGTTCGACTCCAATGAGAAACGGGATCCATCTTCTTGCAGTCTAGTGGTTACAACCAAACATCTGGTCGTGATGAAGGAGGTGTACCCCGGAACGCAGAGAAGCCAGACTTTATCCTGCGCGAGTATAGATGACCTCACTGCGTTCCGAGTGCCATCTTCGCTGCAGTCTTGGTGCATTTTGGTACACATCATTCATTTTTTTCGATAAAAAATTCCAGGGAGTGAGAAAAATGATAATAAAAGGGATAAAAAGATAGAAAATAAAGAAAAAAGAGAAAAGAAGATAAAAAATTAAAAAATAAAAGAGGAAAAAGATAAAAAAATTATTCAAATTATTCAGTGTTCATTTGATATCTGGATTTTATAAAACTATGAAACGTAAAGCAGATGTGATGTAAAATTTATTGATTTTATGTTTCAAGTTTGCATCCCAAATTAAAGATGATTCTACTAATGCAAATAATCATTTTCCCCAGGAGTTCGCGTGCAGAGAAGTGCACGAAAACAGCGGCGACTGGGTCGTTTACTTCAACGACCAAGACGAATTAGATTCGTTCCAGCGAGTTCTCGCGAGATTGTGGGACGATGATAAAAAGGTCAGCAAAGAGCGATTCAATTACAAGGAGCGATCAGATGAAAGTAAATCGCGAATTTAAATTATCGACGGTTTCAAACCACTTTGTCTTTGCAGGAACAGGCGTTTCCAATCACATCGCTCCTGCCAGACGAGAAAATCTTTCGGCGCTGCGCCGAAGCCAGCAAAAATGTAGAATCTGCTTGGCAACACTTGCTGCCCGTTGAATAATACAAGTTGTATTTGCGCACCGTACTGTCCTCACTATATAACAGATTGTGGAAGAAACGCAACTCGTAAGCCGAAGATGAATCTAGTTCATGTACAGCAATGACAACCAATGAATGGACCGACTTCAAACACTCTATCCTAATGAGCGCACTGGAAAAACGCTTTTGTAAACGATACAAACAACGATGCGTTCCTTTTTTATGATTTCCTTAGAATTTAAGGACAGATGTCGAGAAACATTATTACAAAATTATTTAATCTTTTTGTTTGAAGAAAAGCTGAAAAGTGAATTTAACTTATATGATAATGAAAAAATGTATTTGATGTAATAGAAAAATTGAGAAAAATTCGAAGAATAAGATACCTAAGTTTCAAAATGATCTCATTCTGAGGGAAATCGTACCAGAATTTCTTAAATAAGCCAAGAGCAATTTTTAAAATTCTTTTTCATTCAATTTTCCAATTTTCTTTTACCATCACTTAAGTTACATACTGTTTTACGTATAAACCGACACTAATTTTACGACAAATCTCCAGTGCGCCATCGAGTTTAATTTTGCAAGTCCGCTTCGAACAAAAAATCGCTTCGACATGTACTCGGACGCGATCAAATCAAGCCGTCGATAACTGTATGGTCGTGAGAACTATGTACGTGTCTATCTAATCGCATTTATCGACGATTGTAATTAGCGAGCAATAAGGGCAATTTTTCACACACGTTAGATCGCAGCGCTGTGCCGATCCGAGCGCATCTGGTGGTTCGGCCGAGGCAGCCGATTGGTGGGTATCAGTTTAGCGTCGAGAATGCCTTAGCTTTGTAATTCTATTTTTTGTATTCCCTCGTGTACGGCGGATAATCGCAGTGACGTTGCTTTCTGTTGGGACATATATACTGTATATATAATAATGTTACATCCGGAATGTTCCTGTTAAATTCAAATTCGAATATCTGTACCTTTCATTTGTTTGTTATGTGAGAAGTTGGGTTTGACATTTGAATGTGTCAGGGGGCTATAGACCCCCAACCAGTGGGTCTCGCATAACAAACAAATTTGAAACAAATATTCGAATTTGAATTTAACAGGAACATTCCGGATATAACAATAATAATAATAATAATAATCGCGTAGTCGACGTGGAAGTGTATGATAAAATGTCGAAGTTAAGGGGAGATAAGGTGCTTGTGCCGATCAATTCAGAAAGTTGACGCGGTATTTTTCAATGTACGTGTTCATCTTGCGGAATTCAGGCGTTCCGTTTGCCGAACAAAGACGAAAAGTCTCTGAGTTTGTTTTGACGTTGCGTTATGTTAATGGTTGTATATAAATTGCGTCAAGACGTTCCTATGAGTTAAATCGTTTTATAAACAGGAATCGTTTGTTCATCGTTCGGTTAATTAATTCAGTTTTAATGAATTGCATTACTGGGACATGGGGGGATTACGGTGAATTAGTTTTGTGATATTAGATTTTAATTTCCGTTCCATCGGGGGATTTTTCGACGAAACGACGACAAGTTATTTTTGTAATAACAGCCGTCTCGCAAAACGACAACGCGTAACGCTAAACTTTGAATTGACGAGCAACCTATTTTACGTTGCGAGCATGATTTTTCGCATGCGGATACATACAAATATAAATATATATGCGTAAATATTATTTATATATTTTACGTTAATAGTAAAATGGCAATGGCTTATTCAGTACTATACAAATATTATATATTGTATTGGTTTTATATCGTGCATATAATTATGGACATGTTTCGAACTTGTATATAATTTATTGACTATGAATTATAAGTAATACGTCTACGTTTCCTTTGGACAATTGACAAACTGTGTTTGTTAATTGTGTGGATAATAAATGCATAATAAAACGTGCATAATACAAATATATTAATATATATCTAAATATTTTAACATTAATCCGAATCAAAAGGAAATCCATTGAAATGGTTCGAGTGAACATCAATCGACTTGATTGTGCTTCATCCAATCGTATTGTATTTGGCATTGTATTGCGACTTTGGTTTCAAAAATACATGAAATATCACCATCAATGCGACGTGGCGTTTGAGAACCGACTTTCCGTCCCCTCGATTGTCTTTATCCAAAGTTCTCGGCAAGTTGTCGACGCTAATGCATTACCCGAAACTTTGTGGTTGGAACATCCATTAAGGTAATTCGTAGGTGAAGGGCCGGATATTTAGGGTGCAAAGGAAATGAATACTGTATTATTGAAATAAAAATACTGTATTTTAGGTGATTTCGTTAGGATCATTTTTTTTAATAACAATGAAAACTTAAGATTTGTTCAAAACTATTTTTTTCTTTATAAACGAGAAAAAGTGTATTTAAAATTAAACTCTGTTTATGTCAGATTATTTTTAATTCGTTTTATTTCGAGTCTTAAAAAATATTTTACATTTTTTAGCATTTATTCATTATTTATCAATCATATATCTTCAATACAGTATATTCTTCTCAGTTTTCATTCTATCGACGCTCTATTCCATAAACTATTAGTTAGATATTTATTTTTTACTTGAAAATCTTAATTGAATGACTTATAAATAAAACGCGTTTAACATAATGACATTCAGTTGCTCATTTCAGTAATTTATTTCTCGACAATTAAACGGTAAAAATCGTTGAAAATTTGGCAAATGGTAAAAAACTGTGTATTTAAACTGAGCGCCGACAAAGATTCCAGGCAATTAACAGTGTGCTTTATTCACAATATCAGCAAATCACTCGCATAACTCCTGATTCGTTATTATTTTGTATTTACATTACTTGAACACAGTGCATGATAAATATTCAGAAACATTGAAAATGTTGCATTCGCTCTTCGGACGGACATTAAACGAGTCGACTCTTTTCATACAGTCAGTACAAATACTGGTAATAAAAATAGACCGCGCATGGTCAATGAACACTACCATCTGGTGCATTTTACAAGGTCAACTGTGGTGCCGACGAATCGGTCAATCGATTTAAAAAGTTCTATGAGAGAAGTCGATTAAGTGATCTGCAAAATTTCCTCAATGTCCGCCTCGAGGTTGGACACTGGGATTTCAGGTACCGACGAACGGACGGAACTTTTCTGCAAGTTTCGCGGCGCCGCTTGGGGCATTCTCTTTTCGCGAACGTGAAGTGGACTTCTGACGTTCACTGGAGAAGATAGCTCAGAAGTGTCGGAGACGTTTGTCATTTTTCGAGACGCTACCGTCACCTGAAAAATTAAATTTTCAAAATAAATTTTAATTTTTAAGAAAATTTGTTGAAAATATTTTGTAAGATTTAGGACTCGTTAATGTTAATTTAAGACACATACTATTTGAATTTCATATACTACAATTAAAATAGATAGAGTGGAATTCGAAAACGAAATGTTCACCTTTTCTGGTTTCCTAGATTGCGGCTTGTCGTCAGATATACTGAAACAAGTGAAAAATAGGGTTTAATCTCCAAATATTCAACTTCAGATATACAAATCCATTTACTATATTATACATTACAGATATATCGCAATCCCTACTATATCGAAAGACATCCTCGTCTACTTTAAATTCACCTTGAAACATTCAAGTCGCTATCAATAGAATTCCTGTTTTCCCTATTATACTCCGTGACATCTCCAAATGAAACTGCTCTGTTGGGAGGTCCAGAAAAACTCCTCCTATTGTCCAAATCGAACTCAACCCTCTTTTTGACACTGCTGCCACCCGCAGAGCTCGGGTGTGTTTTTAACACGCTTTTACTACCCTTTGGCGACATTGGTGGACTCAAAGGCATGTCGGAACTCATGGAAACGTTGTCAGTTTCATCCTCGTATGACTGTTGCATAACGTTCCTCACATTCTTTGTCGGGGTAGACGTGACTTTAGTACCAGTCATTTCTAGTTTCCTGGAACCCCGAATGAAATCTTCGATCGTATCATACGAGTGGTGTTTCTGGACTTTTGTGGGAGTTCCCTGGGATTGAGTTTCTCCAGACCTGTTATTAAGCCTGGAGTCGGAAACCCTCGTTGGACCTTCTTTTTCCATGCTTTTCCTCAGCTCTGCGTCATCCAAACTCATTTTTCGCGCCCTCGAAGTTCCAAACAGCTGACGTGCATCGATGCCTCGTGGATGAGTGACTTGTTTCTGTATAACGGGCGATTTGGGTGTATCTAATGAAAAAAGAAGCACAGCAATTATTACATGGAAAAATGAATCAAATTGCATTAATTGTCTTGACATTTTTCTTGAAAATACCATTCTTTTGGATGTTGAACGCCTTCATAGCCCTCATTTTCACTTTACTCAGCAAACCCTGTTTCGGAGGTTCAGGTTTCTTTGGTTCATTAGGTCTGGTACTCAGCTTTTTCGACAATTCTTGCAACAACCGCTCCCTGATGTTCGCGTATTTCGGATACTTCTGAAACATAGCAACATCATCAAAGTACTCATTCCCTCCAACTTCCCAAAGATATATCCCTTTCCAACTTCATTCCTAACTTTATCCTTTCTTTCTTCGAACCTCACCTTAGCATTAATGTTCTGGTGATGCCTCAAGATGTTCGATTTCTGCTTGAAAGTGGCCTTCGGAATGCCCTCCCAGTCCGGATCGATTCCCAAATTCTGCATCTTCCTGTTGAAGATCTCCCTCATATCCTCTTTCAGATCCTCCGAAGCCGCAGGGTGTTCTTTTCTCTTCTCCTCCGCCCCACCTCTCGTCCTCCTATCTTCAGGCTCATCCGTAACAGACTCCGTCAACGTTTCCGAGACTTCCGACTCAGTTTTCGTTTCGCTGCTAGTCTCAGTCTCTTCACTCTCGCTGTAAGACTCGGTCTGTTCCTCGCTACAAGATTCCTTGCTCTCCGACTCCTCTTGCTCCTTCCGCCCTTTCTTCTCTGAACTCAGTCTCTTCGCCGTCTGGTTCACGAATTCGTCTATCAAAGCGCTGTTTCTGTCTCTCTTCACATGCTCCACTTCGACCTCCTTCTTTGGTTTCGTTTTCACTCGTTCTTTGACATCGCTGAAACGACTCGACACCTTCTGTTCGGGTTTCCGCTTCACCGTTTCTGGACTCGATTCGCTGCTGGACTCCAGGTACCCAACACTGTTCGAGATTTCCTGACTAGACTGCTGCTTTGGAAGCGGCTTCCTTGGAGTCATTGGAGTGACTTCCATCGGAGTCACGAATCCGTTCGGTTTCTGACTAGATTCTCTGACCAGATTCACACCGGTTTCTTTGCTCAGACTCTCTCGCCTCGTCTGGCTGATCTTGCAGTCTTGGATCCCTCGAGACAAGTTATGCAGCATCTCAGTTTGCGCATTGATCATCTCGGACTGACTTAGAGACTGATGCTCGAGGTCCTTGATTTTAAATTCGTATTCAGATTTCATTAGCGATGCTGCTTGCTGCGTGAGTTTCAGCTGGGTGAAGAGGTTCTCGATGTCCTGGCGGTGCTGAGACTCTAAGGTTTCCATTTTGGATTTCCAAAAGTGCTCCTGCGAGGAGAGTTTGGATTGCACGGATTCCATGTCGCTTTCCATCCTAAGCTGCAAAGAAAGTGAATGAAGACAGTTTATTTGGAGATTTTTTAAGGTTCACCAGTTTAAGGCGATAATG
This sequence comes from Ceratoteleas bidentatus, assembly GCA_022817645.1. Lineage (NCBI taxonomy): Eukaryota > Metazoa > Arthropoda > Insecta > Hymenoptera > Scelionidae > Ceratoteleas > Ceratoteleas bidentatus. Next base: position 7,583 of record JABFPB010004934.1, read on the forward strand.
AAATTTAAAGTTCTTTTGCTCATCAAATCACCTTTAGTTCGCTAATCAGAGCAGCATTCGTATCTTCTGGCCGTTTGTTGACATCCTCTAACGATTTGACTGGCTTTGCATGTTTCTCGATAAAGCAACTCGTTTCCTCCGTATTGGCGGCTTTGTCGACTTTTTCTACAACCTTTTCCGCAACCTTCTGCACACTTACAGGCTCTTCCCATTTGTTGGACACGTTAAGCAGCTTCTCAGTCTGGTTCAGTCTCTCCTTCAGATTTTTTATTTCATTATGCAGCTTTTCCGTCTCGTTCTTATAATCATCAGGTACAGGCGAACTTGTGGAATGACGTCTGCTGACATGAGCATTGCAATACATTGCAGATATAAATGACTTTGGACAATAAGGGCACTGAAAAATAATGATTTATGTATATATAAGCATACCCTAAATTTAATAATAATAAGTTATGATATACGAAAGTTTTTTTTATAAAATGGAACTGTTCCCTAACCTTGTGAACTTCTCCCTGAGGACTAAGTCTCAGATCAATCGACTTATTCCTCTCCTTCAATTCCTTCACCACTTCTGACAACGAAGCCATTTCTTTCCTAATCTTAACATTTTCCTCTATTTTGATTTTCAGTTCATCTTTTAAAATAATTACACTCTGGTCCAGATACTGTTTGCAAAACAGTAAGTATTCAACCGCTAGTTGTGCCAATCTGAACAACTTCACGAAATTTGGATCCAGTATTTTGACATCATACTCATGTTCTAATGAGTAATCTATCACATTATTTACATTATCATCAACAGTCTGGAAGTCGCTCTCCTGGATAACGTGGTCTATATTTAAGGAACCTGTAGAAAGATATTTTTATCAATTTCAGCAGTTAGCAGATATCGTTTATGTTGTTTTATACGGAGTATGCTAATTAATGGAATAATTAAATTAATATAACGATCGAATTTTAGCATTCGGCGAAAGGTTCTTCTACCAAGTATATACAGTTATTGAGGCAAATAACTGTATCTTTTCTATAAAAAAAGTGGAAATATGAGGAAACCGATTAATTGTTGAAATAATGGGGGTCCAGCGGGAACCAAGGACAGAATCCTAGGGAGATGATGAAGGGTTTAAGGATGGGGGCCTCCTACCCCCTACCCCCTACCCCCTACTCCCTACCCCGGAGTAGCCAAGACAAAAAAAGGCAGGTTTGTGTCCAACCTGCACAAACCTGCCTGTTAACTTGAGTTTCTGATTGGTTCTCAAGGCTTTAATGGCGTTGGAATTCGAGGTGTGAGTAAAGCATCAAGCAGTAATACAACGCGATAACTAAATGCGGGAATTTTTACAATTGAAACTACCAAATGAGGGAGATTTCAAAGTAAAACTTCCCAGGGGAATTAAAGAAGCGGTCATGATTTCAAGAACACGTGGAAATCTAAATTTGGACGTTGGCCTGGAACTGAGTCATTTTTGGTCCCCGGTCATTAATGATCAAGGACAAAAATAATGACGTCTACCAATTCTAATGGGCGCATGGAACTTTCCAGAGGGGTGCCGAGCAGGTGTAAACACAATAAAAACAAGATAATAGAACTCAATGTTTCTTGTTTTGTTTAAAATGTTTACATTTCATGTTGCTTAGTGAACTGTATATAAACATTATCCTTAAATATCAATTAGGTATTAGACAGTCGGCTTGTAAAGTTATTTGGGTTTTCTGAACCCAAATGAAATTTTTCAAAATTTCATTTGTTTTTTAGATTTTTCTTTTACAGCTTCAATATGCGATTTTCGCAATTTTTGTTGTATTATATCTTAATATAATAAGTTTATCATAATATAACTTAAAAAACAACTCATTACATTGTCAATTTCCAATCATATATCTGCCGATAGTTACTATTTTTCAAATTACAGTTTTTTTTCCTTATTTTTCAGAAATGCTGTTTTTTACCTATTTTATTTCATTTCTTATAACAGGCTAAACAATTTTTCACATTTGTAATATTCTAGAACAACTTAAAGTTGAATAATCTGGGGAGGGTGTTCCATAATCTGGGACCAAGGACGGAAAAGGAGTTGCGGAAATATTCGTGCCCACAGAATGGAACTCGCAATCTCACCGAGTCTCTCCGAAGGGAGTATCCGTGGGATGGCTCCCACCACTCTAATTTCTTTGCCAAATAGGATGGAACCAGCACAAATAGTTTGAAAAAGGAGGCAGCCCAAGAAGTGAAGTCGACGTCTGTCAACCTTCACCCAACCAAGCTGCTGAAAGAAGGGCGTAATATGTTCTCTCCGACGCAGCCCGAAAATAAAGAGGACACACGCATTCAACGCACTTTGGAGGACTTGATTTTTCTAACCGACAATACCCAGAAGGAGACAGCAGTAATCGATACGGGGTAAAATTAAGAGGTTTTTTTAATTACTTTACAAAGGTAAACAACACACGAGGCAAAGTTTATGACTTCCTCTTTTCGATTGACAGTCCACAGTTAAGAAATTCTACCAATGATTAGTTTTATGTTTTTATATTTAAAAAACACTAAATCGGATAACTACACATACAAAATATCATTCATCGTCACTTGCAATTGGCTATCAGAAATTATAAAGAGCTGAATAAGCTGTTCTCCGAAATGACCATCGCGCAGGGTGATCACTCCAACCTGCGCGGTCCAACATATGGGCTTAACTCGGCATTGCATTCGTGCAACCTTAGTCCTTGGAAAATACCTTATTTCCTCCCTAGGTTCATGCCCCTTATCACGATGCTTGACGCCGATCGGCTCGAGACTACTTAAGCCAGCACGCTCCGCTGTCCGTCGTCAGTCGCGTCCCATCTCGCGCGGTGAACAGAGCGGAGCCCCGGTTCCATTTGTTCTTCTTTCTTCACTTTCATGAGTCGGTTTTGGAACCAAATTTTTATCGTTTTTTCTTCAAGACTCAGTGGTTCTGTAAGACTCAATACTTGAGCCAACTCTGCACGGACTGCACTGGGTTATGTATTTATTTTGCTTGAGGAGTTGACGCATTTTTAATTTCGGTGTTGATTCTCTGTCTGTACTCCGTCGGCGACTTTTCCGATGGAGAAGAACTAGCACCATAATGTCTCATCCGGTTTGGCGACATGTTGTTTGACCCCGGCTGAATAGAATACTTCTGTTGTGACAAATACTGTATTCAGCAATGTGGTATTTGTTCTATACGCTCTCGGTTATCGGGCTCATCTATCAGCCGTCTCGAAAACAATGGATCCGTCTATTTGAGAAAAACCATTTTCTGTAGAGGTTATGTGTCACCTCTTCTTGGATAAAAAAAGCTTGCAGTGGTCCTACAAGCCATTCGAGGCGCGCCGTCTCGAAAACAATGGATCCATCTGTTTGGGAAAAACCATTTCCTGTAGAGGTTATGCGTTACCTCTTCTTGGATAAAAAAAGCTTGCAGTGGTACTACAAGCAGTTCGAGGCGTACATCCAATAAGAAAAAATACTGGATGAGTTTGAAAGACGAATGGAGGAGGAACTGTCGAAGATGGAAGAATGATTATTAAAAATTGCATTTCAATCCAATATATTAAAAAATTGCAATTAATTTTACTCCCTCAATGGTTGAACGTAGTCAGTAACAGACTCAGTAACAAATCAGGGCAATGACCTTTCCAAAGATCTGATTAGAATGTTGATTAAGAATATAATCGTGATTATTATTTGTAAACAATAATGGATATTAATTATATCCTAACTACTGATTATGACCATTGTAGCTTAACCTGAAGATCCAGCTGTTGCCCTCTACTGTCATAACAAAGATCCCATAACTCCATGTTTTTTGTTTTCACTTCCTTTTAATAAATTCTAATAATTCTATTATTTACCATCAAAAAATTAAATTGCATTTTAAACCAATGCATTCGACATTAAAACCATCAAGTGCAAATGCAAAATTATAAAATAATTTATCTACAAAATAAACACATTTTATTTCACTAACAGTAACGATTTATTTCAGGCCAATGAAATAACTTCCTCACCACCAAATTCCTTCACTTCCTCACATTTCCACTTCAAATCTTTGATCCCCTTCGCCCTTCTACCTCAATTTCAAACTCTCCGCACTCGACCCATCACTTAAAACCTCTCGAAACCCGCGAAACAAGCAACAACCCGGACTCACATATCCTATTCCAGTCGACGCGCACCCTCGTCCGGTGCATGTTGAAGTAGAATCCCGAGTCCCGTGCCAGTTTCGGGAAATCGTGGCACCAGTTGGTGCCTGCGCGAAACGAGAATGCCATCGCGCGCCGCTCCGCCGAACGTCAACCGTCACGTAAACAACATCGCGTAAACATCACCCACAACAACAACAAACGCCATCGCGCCGCGTCCCATTCGCCCTCCCCCTCTCACATCCCGACACCCCGACCGCCGCCGAAAATGCAGGTTACCCGACGCGCGACGTAAACAAGCCAGCCGTCGAGCGACGGCAACTTGACGGCTGCGAGGTTAGGTTGCGGCATGACTCACTTTCGATTTTCGTGATCAATACGCGCGCGGGGGAAAGCGATATTCGGGCAAATCAATAGCAGACAGTCGCGGCGCGAAGCCGAAACTGGTGTAGTTTCGGCCGGCGAAATTGCGGGTACACGACGGATTTCGGGGCAGTGTTTGGGTCGGCGTCGCGGCCGTTTTTGATCGATCGATTGACCGGACGGGCGGCGCGCAGCGGATCGATGCCAGGTTGATTTGAATGGGATTTGAGCTCGGAGTTACGTGACGCCGGCTGGCCCGATTGAAATTGATGGTAATTGGTAAATAGAGAGGCGTGCTAGACGGAGGTTTCGCGGCGATGTTTGCGCAAAGTTTTCGCGAAGTTGCGGCGAGTGACCTGAGTTTTTGAGATTTGATTGGGAGGAATTGGATTGCAGGAGAGTCGATGGACAGTTGAGGGGATATGAAGAGGGGAGTGGGAAAGTCAATTCCGGTTAATTGTCTTCGGTTGCAGAGAAGATTGGAGGATTGAAATTGCAGTAATCTGTGTTTTATTCAGTTCTGAAAATGGAATAGAAGATTAGCTTGTTACAACCTTGGATGATAGGTACATTTTGTGGTATCTTGGAATTATAATAATATCACATTATGAATTCTTTCTATGAGGTATCTTATTTCTCTAAGCTGCAACGAATATTTCATAGAAAAGAATAGAAAGAATTGAGAATGAAAAAATGAATTCCTTCATGGAAAGATTTCGAATTCATTATTAATGTTAACGTCTGCATAGAATATGCACATTGGTTATTTTACCGACCAATTCGGCAGACTTATGAACATTTTTTTATATAATTCCCAATGAACGTTTCAGTTATTTGTAGTTTACCCTCTTTAGAATCATTCATACGAAACACAATGTGATTATGTCTTTAGGAGATCAACGTCTGTATTTCTTGTGGACTTCTGAAATGTAACATCTATTTATATATTGTTTTTTATCTTGTTTTTTTTACATTTATATCTTGTTGTTTACATGTTTAATGAGTTTATTATGTATTTGTCGATGATTACATAATGAAGTTATGGGTAAATATTTACGATGGTTTTTATTGTATCAAATTGTATTTAGTTTTCTTAATTATGTAGCCAAGTTTATTTTTTTTTTTCATAACATTAAACTTTAATGAAATAATTACAATTATTGCAGTTTGGAATAACAATGGCTTTCATATTTCGAATTCATATTGTTATTCTCAATTCCATCCTATTCTAGTCTATTTCAGTGATTTTTGTTTATGCAAAATTTGAATTCTTGAAATTCAAATTTCAAATTCTTGAAATTAATTTATTTTTGTTCAATTGCACAATCTGCATGCAACAAAAAATATAGATTATTTTTTATTCATTTCAATTCCAGTCAAATGGATGTTTTGAATATAGTGATGATGGGAATTTAAAAAATATTTTGAATTCCTTAATTGGTATTCATTCGACTACTTTGGTATTCAAAGTAGTTCAATTGAATTCCAAACATTTAACTTTGAATGCGAAATTCAAGCGAAAATCCAATCCTTTTATATTCATTTCTATCAAATATTGTTTGCACGATACTCTTCTTGGTACTTACATTCCATGATTTCAATTCTGTTGAATTCCAAGAATGTAATTTACTGATAACCTTGAAAACAATGGTAGATTCAAATAATTAAGTTTTTTATCTACTTTCTTTCACCTCAGGTTAAAAATTTTCTTCAAAATGTCTAAAAAAAGAATTTCCGGTTGAAAAGTAGAGAATAGAAATCGGCTGGAATTCCACAGTGTAAACGATTAGCAGTCTATTACAATTTCAGAATTGAATATTATTGATTGCATTGGAGATTCCATATTTAAAATGAGCTTTCCCTCACTCCGAGCGGGAATACCCACATTTCCGCCCTGACGGGCGGAAATGTGGGCTTCCCGCTCCGTCGTAAGGGAAAATATCGTACACACTACGGGTGGAATTTC
>JABFPB010004935.1:0-14077 GCA_022817645.1 Ceratoteleas bidentatus
TCTCCTTTGAAGATATAATAAATTTGTCCAAATGGGATACGATACGTCGCGACTCCTATATGATATGGTAAAATTTAATGGAATTCTAATAATTTTTCATAGAATATTTTTCTCAGTATATTAAAGAAGTTAAATTACGATTAGGTCATAAACACGATAACGATAGGTTATAAAATATTTACGTGTTTTGAGTTTTCCAGTACCGTTTTTTTCACAGTACGTTGTTTATTTCACAGTACGTTACCGTAAAATTCCAGTAAATTTTAGTGGAATTTTGTTTCCAGTAAATTTTACTGGCATTTTTATTCTAATAAACTTTACTGGAATTTTACGTTGGAGTTTTCTGGGTTATTCGAAACTAGCAATTTTATTTTTGTTAAAAGGCGCCCTTTTGCATATCATTGCAACCGACTATAAAACAAATGAAGTCACACTTTCTGTCAAACAAGTTGTTCATTCTTTCCCACGTTCAATCTCATCTGGTCATATTATTTCTTAATATACACACTAGATAGAAAAATATTGTTATTTGATTTAAAATATATTTTCTATGCAAAAGCAAAGCTGTTACCAATTGAAATTCTCAACCGGTTTAAACAGAATCAATTTTGCATTAGCAAACAAGTACAATCTAAACTAAAACAAAAATGTCGTAAAAAAGACATTCTTTATATGACATTTTAATTTTTTTCCCTGCAAACAAATTACATAACTTTTATCTCAGCCCTTTTCATATAAAACAACAGTTTCTACAAACTTTGCTATATGTGACATATGTAATATTTGCGATTTTATCTTATACAGTTTATAAGATAAAATGTCATGTACTTGTTTCTACAGCTACAGACTAATGATATCTACAGGGAAACGAGTTTCTGTCTAATGATGAAAATAATACATTTCAGAGTAGATCGAAATTCGCGCAGTGACGGTTTCAAGAGTATAAAATTTCCTCGCCGTTAATTTCGCCGCGCGGTATTAATTTCGTCTGCACGCGGTATTGGCATTCATTCTTGTTTCGCCGGTGCACGTCCTTGCCGTTACTTACGACGCCATTAATTCTTCGCGGCAAACACACAAGTACCCGTCGTACTTGACTTAGCCTTATCTGGTTTCACCTAGTCCATAAATGGGCGAGTCTTTTCAAGATGCCTGCACAGATCAACAGAATTTCGTTATTTGAACGCTAACGGAAAGAAAAAGCAACGCGTTCGTCAAAATCAATATTTTTACGGCTAATTTTGTACCGTCAAACATTTGTTTGCAATGCTATATTAAGTTTGTGAATAAGGCAGACTTATTCTGGAATTTGATGTCTTCGTCGAACTCCAATTCAATTAGGCAAAGGCAAAAAATCCATGCAGATTTGATGCGAAAGCAGTGTAAATATTATTCCAGTATCATGTGTTGTGCACTCTAAAAACACATTTCTTGAGCGAAGAGAAACTTTCTTGACTCAAGAGAATTTCTGTCTTAATATTGTGCCAAGAATTTTCTATCTTGAGAGAAGAATAAAAGTAGTTCAGATAAAACTTTCTTGAGGCAAGAAAGTTTGTAGCTTGACAGAAATCAGTATAACCTTCTTGAATTCAACGTTCTTGATAGAATTCAGGGACAAAAGGGATAAAGGGATATTAAATAGGTTAAAATGACAACCGTTTAACGACTTTAGGTAATCTTAAATGTTTTGACTGGGGAAAATGGCATAAAACTAACATTATAACAATATTAGTTTTATTTGTATTAAGGTTATGTTGATGTTTTGTTTTATATCAATAATTCACTAATAAATGTTAACAAAGTGTCCAGCATTATTATTTATAGGGTTTTTTTTAATTTTTTTGTCAAAATATAACATTTGACATCATATCAAATGTTATATTTTGCTGTGAAAGAAATTATTAGAAATGATAACACAATTTGAGGTTACATTTTTTAAAATGCAGCACATTATTAATTGCACATTTATAAGTGTTAATTTACGTGAAAACAGCAAGATCTGGTTTGCAGTCATTCCTTAATTTAAACTAAAAATTAAAAAAAATCGACGTTTTTCCAAAACACATTTTTATTCGTACTCTACTAAATAATAAAGCTTAATATACATGTACCAAACAGACGGAAACGAAATGTCGGTATTCACCTGTCAGGCTCGCTTCGAAAAACGTGAATTGGCTCGAAACTCACCTCCGCGTGAGCTTATTCACACTAACGGCTCTCGTTCATTTTTAACACGCTCCTAAACACGCAGCACTTTATTTATTAACGCAGAGTAGACTTGTAAATTATAAACACGCAAACATTCGCGTCCGCGGAATACCGTACGATAATGTGAATAATTTTATGAGATTGCCGTGTGCGGGCTTCGCATAAGAACATTATTGGCTTTGACGTTTCCAACTTTCATAATCATCAATAGCAGCGCCGCACAAAAGCGGACTTGATATTTCGGGTTATTTTGTTCCTGCTTCCAAGAGCGGTTGTTGAATTTTCGCGGACAGAGCACAAAGTCACGATTCACTGCGTCGCGAATTACTGGTCGTTATTCGAGTTTTGCAATTAAGTACAATACGAATCGAGATTAAAAATAAATCATACACATTTGCAACGTTATAAAAAATTTAATTTTCTAGTTTTTCTATCTAACATTAAGGTGATGCCGAAGTTCTGCTGTCACGGAGATATTTTTTTTAATTAAAATTGAAATTTTAAGTAAATTAAAACATTTTCCCACAATCGCAAAATCTCGCTCAGCTCAGTCATAGGAAATATTAAATAAATAAATATTTCAAATGCAAACGAAGTCCCTAACTCCGTGGCAGCAGAACTTCGGCATCACCTTAAGGGGAGGTGCAACACAAAAATCATGAAAAATCTAAACAAATGGAAACAATTTTTTAATGCAGTTTTAGATACTTTTAACCCTTCACTACTGCATAGCGAAACCGAAATTTCCATATCTGCATTACAAATTACGTTTTTTAACATTTTGATTGGGATTGAACAGCATAAATCATAGCTTCATTTCCAAACTTTAAACGCGTTTATCTCGAAAACTTGTTTTCCAGGTTTCTCGCACTCGGCGTAATTTTTCTCAGCCAATTTACAGCCAATTAACTTCAAACTTGGCACACATAATCTTCAAAATATACTGAAGCATTTCTAATGACGGATTTTCGTTTAATTTTTTTTAAACAAAATTACAACACTTCAAACATAAAAAATACCGAAAAATAGGCTAAAATCGGCCTGTTTTGTGCATTATCACTCAACAAAGCATAACTCGAGAACAAAGTAGAAATTAGATTATAAATGAGGATGAAGTGTGCCAAATCGGATGAAAATTGTGGTCAACAAATTACGCTAAAAATGGCCTTTTTGAACTATTTTAATGAATAAAAGGAGAAAGGAAATATTTTTTTGAGATTTTATTCAATTTTCTTTCTATTTAGATTAATATGAACTAAATATCGATATTTCAAGGCATTCGGATGAAAATCACGGATTTTAGCCATTTGCACTTCCCCTTAATTTATAAGATAAATAATCATACGACTCTAAGTCTTATTTCTAAGACAGCAACAGACATTCAATTGGAATGAAGATTTCGAACATTTGTTCATGACAATATTTTCAAAAATGATTTCAATAACTCCCGGTAAACATTGCTTTGAGGTGTGTACAATGCACCTCGTTTTTATCATCGCCCACTTTGTCCTCAGCCGGACAAAGGTCCCGATTTTTCCTCGTCCTTTCCACGATAAACTCGATACAAATGTTGTTGATTTTGCTGGTTGTGTTCGCAGCAAACATCTGCGTTACTGAATTCAAATAATATAAATCACTGGCGACTTGTTTGCCTGGCGTGATCAATCGACTCGCGAATGCTCGGTCTGAATTGCCCCGAAAATGGCGGTGGTTTATTTGTTTATTAAAATTTCATTTACGAAATGAAAAATAAGGATTTAAACGCACCAACGGCGCGCGAATTTACGGGCCACCACATCTCACCGGAAAGAACGAAACACGCAATAACCAGCTGTAACATGGCTGGATAATGGCTCATAACAAATCAAAACGCTGTTACGATTCCGTGGGGATTCGCGAGCCTGCGGTCATTTATATGTTACTATAAGCAAATCAGTATGAATGTTCGCGATTTTTCATGGACTTTATAATTCGCTCACTCCCAGGAATTCGGAGTCCAAACTGGCGGCAAATGTAACGATACCCCTGTGAAAATGAATCAGGGGGAACGTTTATGATTTTTTAAGGGAAATGATATAGATTACATTTTATTTAATGTTTTATATATGGTTTACGTGGATCTTACACAATTTAGATAGAGTAAAATGTAAATGTAAAAGAAAACTGTTTGCGCGGTAAAAAAGTGTTATTTTAAAATCCTTGTTTTAAAATAAACAAGAAAATTACAATTCCATGTTATAGTAATATCCAGTATAACATGGAAATTGTCTATTTCTATGTTAAATCTTATGCAAAACGCTTAAAATGTTTTAATTTAAATTTCTTCTTAAAACACTTATATATACTGTCATCAGATTATAACCTTTAAAGAGATTTACTTTAAAACACTTATAACACACGTAGTTTTTGCCTTGTAGTTGATTTAGCTGAATGATAAAATCAACTTGACACAACTAATCAAATTGCGGTTAATTTTATTAAATATTTCATGGATTTCTCTAAATATTTTATTTTAACAAAATGGTGTTGTTTTTGAAGTTTATTTTTAGTCAACTATTCATCATTCAGTTCTATTCATCATTCAATATTGTTAATACAATCGTATTTACACGTACAGTGTACTAAATATAGATGCGATAAACTGTCATTTTCAGATAAACGTGTTTACATTTTAAAGAATATGACGAATACTTGGTGGCAAAAGTGACGACCGATGACGAACTACACTGGTTACAAAGTTTAATTATACTTAACTGGTCCAAAGATTGCAAACTGACCACAGACCAAATTGCATACAACCACGTTTGGTTACATGGTAACCGAACAATGTTGTCGCTGTGATTTCCGTCTCTAAAGTCGTTAAATGTTGTTCTTGAACTGCAATTAACAAAACAAACCACGGGATATAGTTAATTCAGAGTTTCAGCTCTATATGAATATAATGGACTCTACACTGCAAAAAGTAATGTCTTATTTTAAAACACTTCCGTCTCAATTTTAAAACGTTTATGAGTGTTTCCCATTATAGAAAGATAGGTTAAAATTTAAAACACCTGAAAACGTTTTAAAAATGGGACAGAAGTGTTTTAAAATAACACACCTGGTTTTACAGTGTACAACTATACTTCAAATGTACATTCGACAAACAATTAAACTTAATATAATTCAATGTTCATTCGAACGGACTCTTTAACTCTACTCAGCTCATTTACTCTGAGCAACTAAAATCTGCTTACACTCACGTGTTAACTGACTTGATTTATTTCTTATCCATTTAATTCTCCCAATGTACTCCGACCTACTTTTTACTCAACCTAACTATTCCCCGGGTCCACTGCTCATCTTCATAAAATCCTTTATTCTAATACAAACACTAAGTTTAGACCCAATACAGAAATAACTACAATTGTATAATATAGTTAAGAATGTTGATGTAGTTTGGTGATAAAACATTTTAGCGTTTTGAATTTTAACTTAATTCGAGACTTAATTTGAATGATAAAATACAAAAAAATATATGTTTTGACGTAAAACGCATAATCTATTTAAAAAGTTTACAAAAAGTTTAGTTTTTACTCTGTACAGCATATATTTTGTTAAGAGTGAAAATATAAATAACTTAATTTTTAAAATAGGTCAGTAACATCTGATGATTTGCTGTGTACAAAATATTGTTCGGATAATACAAAATATCAAAGCAATAAGGAAGTACCCATGTTTACTTAAGTTTGTTTACCTCTTGTACTGCAAAAAACGGCTAATATCGGGCCGTAACGTGATATTATAATTGTTTAACATTTATACTTTTGTTCAAAATGAAATTACAGCTATAATAAGAGTTTTCTATATAGTTAACGATGTCAGAGCCAAAAGAGCTTATGTTTTAAAAAATAACAATAATTGCAAATGAGCTTTCTAAACACTTCTAAAGGGCGTAGAAAAAGTACATTTTTAACATGTTACCCTACTCTTATGGGGTGGGGTAGTCAACTGTTGACCGTAATTGAAAAATGTTGTGTCATATAATATAAAGACATTTTTTTTATTAAAATATTAATACGAAAGGTTCATAAAACGCCATGCTGCTATGAAAAGTAACCACGTCGATACAAATAATACACAATTTCGTAATTTGGTCAATCACACCGCGTCAGAAAGAGTCAGAAAAGGAACTTCGTTAATCAGTTTCTTACTGTAATTTCATAAATATTTGATAAAATATTTAAATTACATAATCAACTTTATTTGGTAACGCATATGAAGTAATAATAATGTCTTTCAATTTTAATCATTAAATTCTTTAAGGCAGTTATATCACTCCCAATATTAAAGAAATGTATCTATCGTGCGCGACATGTAGTGCATCAACCGAATTAAGGAGGTTAGCCTCGAAGATCATTTCTAACATTTTGTTTTATTTAAAAATGAATAATTGTTGGATATACCCAAGTAATTAGGATATTGCTTGTAGGTATACGTTTTAAATGCAATATATTTCTACAGTATGTGTCGTAAAATAAGATTATTAAGTCTTAAAACTTACGAAGGATACCAGAAATGCCAAGGATCTCAGATTCATACTACTTTTAAAAAATAAGCAGGCAATAAATTTACGAATTTTGTTTTAATAATAACTAAACCGTTTTCAAGAAAATTAATATAGGAAGAAGGTGTGTTAAAACAAAAAATCGCCAGTTCGCCATTAATTTTCTTGAAAACGTAGTAAAATTCAATCAAAGTATGAGGAATTATTTCTCATCATAAGTTCACTGAGAGAAATATTCTGACCTTTTTTTACCCTTTTGAACGAAATAGAATCATTCTGAACAAAACCTCTATGCTTTGTAACAACGAATGCAATTTTGTGTTAAAACTATTGTATTCTGATTCGAAAAACGATTCTAAGAACGTGTTGGTCAAGAACATTTTGATACACAAAAAATGTCCTTTCATCTCAAAACCTAGACCATTCTCCATCAAAAGATTTTCCTCATACGCAAATATCCTCCAAGAAATCCAAAAAGTACCCTTTCGACTATCCAAATTATTTTATGATTTGTTAACCTCCTTTTGTTGATCCGCAGGGCCCCGACTATGACGAGAGCATCGAGGGTTCTGCGCGCGCGGAGCGTGTGGCCGGGTTGATGAGGCGCTGGGAGCTGGCAAGCCACTCCTGGTCGAGCGTGTCCGCGCTCCAGCTGAACGCACCCCCGAACCTGGAGCATCAGCGCGGCAGCCCTGCAGCCGTGCGCTACTACAGCGCCAGTTCCAAGGACCGCGAGGGCATGCGCAACATCGTCGGCGGCCGACCCGAGAGCGCCCCCGTCTACGTGGTGAAAAACCGCGTCGACGGCCTCCAGGAGAGCCACGCCTCCTCGCCACACATGCCGCGCCACGTGCTCGAGTCCATCACCCAGAGTCCGACGCAGAGTCTGAGGAACACGCCGCCGAGCATGTCGCCGACGGGGCTGCGCTACCAGGAGTATGGTCGCGAGTGCCAGAGCCAGGCGAAGATCATCAAGGCCCAGTTCGCGGGGCCCCAGGTGCCAAACAGTCCGCTCAACGGCGAGTACGTCACGCAGCAGTCGCTCTTCCGGGAACAGTACCTCCAGCAGACGGGCATCGTGCCGTACGCCGCGGGCTCGCCAGGTAACTCTTACGTCCTGTAGCGTGCCACGTATTTAACTCTTTAAAGCCGAAGAGTATCCGGAAGTATCCGCAGAGATAGCAGTTGGAGGTTAGATGAAGGAATACCAACCGTGGCCCGGTTTTGCGCCATTGCAATTCGATTTGAATTTTATTTAAACCGTGATAGTCGAACATTCGCCGATGGTCAGTTGTACATAGTATATAAAGATTAGTTACAGATCGCATTTCGAGATAATGTCCAATGTCAGCTGAAAAAGATGCGGCTAATTCGCAAAAGCGAAAACGTGAAACAGACCGCGAAGGCGACGTTTTGCGCATGCGTAGGTTTACCAGAGGGGTGACTCAGCCAGTTAACCCATTCGCTACCCATCGACGTAAATCGTTATGCCTGCATACAGCTGTGGAGCCAATATCTATGGCAAAAGGTGTGAAAGAAAAAGTCCAATGGGAAGGTTGCCTGATGATGAACCCCAATATTCAGAATGTCGGGTGAAGAATTAGATACAGATTACCCAAAGAAGAACCGAAAGGTTCAAATTGCTGAAGAAGTTCAATAGAATTCAGAAGCCGAAGAAGAAACCCAGAGATAAGATTGTTTGAGGAAGGACCCCGATCAGGGGTCTTACGCTTCCATGACATAGTGAGCTTCCAGATCCCTACGCCAGGGGCAACACTGTCGGCCATAGCAAATCTTATAGCGCAGTCAATGGCGCCCCTGGCGTACGGTCCTCGAAGCTTAGTCATCGAAGTGTAATACTCCTTATCCCGATGTCAGATTGCTTGAAAAGATATTCAGAAGACAAGAATGTCAAGAATGAAATTGGACGTCGGAGTTTGTCTTGGTCAGTGTGAATATCAGGGTTATTCACTGACCAAGCACTGGGCAATCCGAAAATGGAGGATCTTCTGAACTCTGTTGCACTTCTTCGACAATTTGGACATTGGGGTTTTTCATTTGGTAATCTGAACACTGCAGTTCTTCAGCCGACTGAATATTGTCGGCTGAATATTGAATGTGAACAGGGTAGTGGTGAGCAATACACGGAACATTGCTGGTCAATGTCCCGCGCTTTGAAGATAAAAAAAGGCAGTCGCACGTAAATGTCAGTTCTTCCATCTTTATTCAACCTATGTCTTTTTAAGAGTCAATCTTTCAACGCATTAGTGAGCAATGCGGGGGAAATTGATCACCACTGTTCTAAGCTTTCCGTGTATCTGATGACGTTGACGTCAGCAAAGTGTCATTGCAGCAAAAGACAAAATGGTGGCGCTATATCAATCGTGGGTATCAATGTTGCCACTCAATGCTGATTTAGAATTGGTTACACTGCAAAAACTCTGTAAGGTTACACAAAAAAAACTAGTGTCACATTATAGAAACACTTTGATATATTAGACACGACAAATGTCTGAAAACAAAACGGGTTTACCCAGAAAAAACACCAAAGATTTTTCAATATCTCAGGTGTTTGACTGGGGTGAGTGAGACACCTTTTTTTCTAGTGCAGATAGTGTAGACATTTTAAATAAGGGGAGAAATACATGTAGAGGCTAAAAAAAAAAACAAGAATTTTCGGCATTTTTTGTTGAGGAAACGAAAAGACATACAACTTTGAATTTTTTTCAACAATATTAAGCATATTAAGCAGATATACTTAATATGCTTAATATTGTTGAAAAATGTGGTTTCCGTAAATCCAAAATCACGTTTGGCACCTAAACCGAAGCCTATTGTCCTTTGCAACCTGAAACACTAGTTTCAACGTTTCGATGTGTTTATCCCAATAATTAGGCGTCTACCCTTTCCGGGTAGACGCCGGGTTGAATATCTCATACTCCTGATCTTTACGATCCAGTTGATCGTCGGACTATATTTATATAACTCAATAGCTAAGAATTGAGCTGCATACCCTACTTCATATGAGCGTATCTCTAGACGCTCTCCCTCTACAAAGTAGGTTCGGAATGTGCCCCACAACGTTAACAAATTCAGGGCGGCGTCGACGACGCTTAAACTCGGAGTAGCGATTGAGCGCTCTCTGTCATTTATGGTGCGCAGTACAAGACTTACCATCTAAGATGGTTTCATCATTAATTAGCATGTATTAAACCTTTGAAACCGAAGATAAGCATCTAATATCCTTCCGATGTGGGGGATCGGTCGCTCTCTATTCCTTCCGATTTTCTCAGACATCTCGCTGAGTAAAATTACGGCAAGCATGGCTAGGGCCAGTATCACTACCGCCTCCATGCTTACCACGGTCTCGTTCGTCTCTAAGGCAACAAAACTTCAGATTTGGCTAACTACCAAGTAAGTTGGCAAGAAACCTCTGAAATTGGTTACCCACTTTATATATTTCAAATACAAGCTGACGCGGTAGTATTAGTATATGGTGCAAATTTCGTTGATGGATGCGAAATTCCACGTGCTGCACATTCTGGTTCGGGCGCCCCGTCATCGAGGTCCGCCCCAGAGTCCACCCGGCGTAAGCATCCGGCTCATATGTGCTACGATCATCGTCATCGTTGACTAGGTGCATGCCGTGGTTGTTCACGCTACAGAGCTCGGCAGCCATGGCCACCGCAGCCCTATAAGCCCCGCTAGCTGACTGGGCCAACTCGAAGTAGTTTAGGGCCGCTTGCATCCTGTCCGCAGAGGCTTGATAGCCAGCAGTGGTGAACACCTGCGCATTCAGAGCGTCAGTGATGTCCACGACGTGCGGTGCGAACTGAGGAGGAGCTCCCTGCTGGCCCAACCGACAACCATTGTAGATGTCAAGCTGTACATTAACCACGGGGAGGTGGATCTGCCTTGTGCGGGCGTAGATGTTATCGTCTACCATAACCAACATGATGTTCGTCGGGCCTGGAATATAAACACTATGCGCGGCAGGGATGGTAGAAAACCACGTGTCGTAAGTTTGTCCGCGGGCGACAAAGCTCTGATGTCGCCTAGTGTACCTCAGGTTGAGACGGCCCGCCCAGATCGTCGAGGAGTAATGCATGAGGATGAACTCGAGCAGATAGGGCTTGTCGAACAACGCGTAGTCGACGGCTACAACCGTCCAGTCCACGTCCATGTCTTGAGAATAAAACCCGCCGTGAAAAAACCCATCTGTGATAGCTACAGTCGTGGACAACATGGACGTGGTCTTTTCCGTGTCCAAAGGCGATAAAGAAATTTCCTTTATAAATGCATTGCTGCAATCGACTAAAATATGTTGTAAGTCCGTGGGTATTTCCTTCGGGCCATTCATAAACGTCGTGTATAAGTTTTCGTCTAATAGGGCGTTCGCAAAGCGACTGAATGAAACGTTGTTCAAATCGACGTCTTGAGATTTCAAATGTTCTTTTATTTCTTTGAATAAATCCTTTATATAAACAATCGTTGTGCCATACCGAATCAATAGATTCTGTGTCCGAAGTATTTCCTTTACTCGATCGAACAGCTTCATGGCAATCATCATAAATTGATTCATCCAAATCACTTTGATAAACAGATATACCTGATGTTCCATCAAATTTTGCGCCCGTTCCGCTTCCATTTCCTCCTGTTGTTGTTTCTTCGTTAATCGTCTCTTCTTCGTTGCAGTAGTATTGTTGATAGATAAATACGATTTTCTCTTTAGTAAGTTTTGTCTCCTCTGCAAGATCTTCGAGTACTTCTCTTGTTTCTCCGCGGCCGTAAGCTTTTTCGATCCGCTGACAGACTCGGCCTCGGATTGTACTTGCTCCGGTTCGGATTGCACCTCTTCCACAGCGATGTTTTCCTCGGCCGGAATTTCGAAGCATTGCGTTGCAAGGAAATCAACCATGATAACAAAGATTCAACACACTACGAATGACGACGACGAATCGATGTCCGTTTCCTTCGCAACCGGCGCTTATATACACGAGAAATCGCATAAAAGTAACACAACGAGAACTAAATATAGCGAACGGTCGTTAAGAGCCGGTTGCGAAAGGTGATTAACCGGTCGTGCCCGGCCGACGACATTTCGATGTAAAATTCGCATGATTTGAGCTTTGACTCCCCCCAGTAACCAACAAACATTCGACTTCCCCCCCACATATGCAATAGGCGGCTGAAAGCCATGCCTAATATTGCATATATGTCGTGGAGTAGCGCGCTACTGATGGACTGACAGCACGTACAGGCATGTACCGCGTCACGCCGTGAGGGGGCTCCACTATCACACGGACCCCAGAATGGGAAGACGGAGACTCCGAGCACGTCCGAATCGACTCCCTGCTTCCCCCAACGAACGAGATGTCAGATAAGCTGCTCGATACTGAGCCTGTCACAAGTGACGGCTTCGCAGTGGCGTCAAGGGTGGGCTCTCTCCCCTCCGCGTTACGCTGGATGTCGTAATGGGCCGGATCATACACGGTACCCCTCCAGTCTAACGTGATTGCATGTTCCACGTAGTGTAGGCAGCCTTTGAAGTGTAACTTGCTGCTGCCACATCGTCCTTGTTTGGTTTGTCCTTCAGTCCGGAGACAGTAGAACCAACCATATTGATTGGTGAGATGAATGTACGGTAGAACGCGTCCACAGATGGTTCATGTTCCACCTCAATCGATAGGACATCTCGCTTGTATCTTTGCCCGTCAGTCATTGTTTGGCCGGTGTTCTAGCCTTTCGTTATCCCTCGAATATGGGGCGTGAGTGTTGGTGTTAAATCTGCAACGCTATCACTGAGATCTTAGGGAAGTAACGCAACTTCCTGCACGTATCTCAGGCTCTTCGCTAGTCTGCTACGCTTGTATCGCTCGGTATCGCTCGATATCACGTTGACGGCCTTCGGATTCAATCCAGAAATACCCACGGGAGATGGGATGTTTCAGCATCGAGCTCGTCGCTAGCAAAGGAAGGTACCTCAGAAGGGTTCACTGTCTGTGGTGCTCGAAGTTCCACGTGCTGCACATTCTGCTGTATTTAGCCATAGCCGCAAATCCCACTCCGCGAGTAGCAACAGGGACGGGAATCGCGAATTCCAATATGTTTTCAAATCCTCTACATTCTTTATCTTTTCAAAACACAACTCATCGAGCTCTCTCTTGATTGAAACGACTAAGTCTTTTGAAAAATTCAATCGATATTCCACATTACCTTTATGATATCCACGACACACCAAGTATACCTCTGAACTACTCGCAGGACTATACTTGGGTTTAATTACTTGTATATCTTTAAATCTTTTTAACTTAGTCAAATCAATCTCCAGATTAACCCAATTGTTATGCTTTATAATATAATAGCAAGTGGTATTTCTCTGTAGTCCCTTCCTTGTTATCTATGCTCGATCTGCTGCAACTCGTTCCTCTTTGTCTACAACATGGCGATCTATTTCTGCATATACGCCTGTACCTGTGCTATTAAATCTGTGTACGCTTCAGCGTTTTTAAACGTGTATTGGTTGGCTGACGGGTTGTACATGGCGTTAATCGTTCTGGCAGCGATGGTGAACGGCACAAAGTGTTTGGAGTGTAACACCCCCAAGTCAGCGAGACGTCTGAGTAGTTTGATCCCAGGAGCCCTCGCCTGCGCTCCTCAAGAACTCAACAGCTCTACTCAGGCAGCTGATCTCCTGGCCATGGAGCTGAGATAAGTTTAGTACATCGGGATTCAGCTTGAAGATGTAAATATGAAATTGAGGTGGCTCATTTCTGCCCACTGCATAAGACGCAATAGGGCATTGAACAACTCCATGAAGAAAGAGCTCGGACCCGTGCCGAGATCTCGAATAGTTTGGAATGTCGCACTCCGCAAAAGAGGTTTTGAGGATAGAGCAGTGTTGATTGAGACACAATTGACCAGGGGTGGAGTTTTGATACCTGCGGGAAGAGGCTCTATCGACAAGGTATTGCAAAGTGAATTCCACCGATTCCGGAGATATCCATCTAGGGACTCCGCTGTAGGTCTCCTAGATAAGAAGAGCAACATGCTCCCCGCAATCGTGAATATCCACCGTTCGCGATTTTTCATTGAACTCAGACCCAACTCGATAGAGAATTCCTTCCAGGCTTGATTGAACATAAGAGTTAGGTCATCTGTATTCACGGTATGAACACTTAAGGCGATATATCAGTAAACCCGACCTTGAAAATGCCTTCAGGTCGTGAGCGTGATTGGTACTATAAAAAAAGAAAAGAAGTATACCGGTCAAATCTCTCACATTTTGTGATTTGACCGGTATACTTCTTTTCTTTTTTTATT
>JABFPB010004936.1:0-14066 GCA_022817645.1 Ceratoteleas bidentatus
TTTGGCATCTACACAGCAATAAGAAACTTCTTTGAGGGTAAAATTTTACTTAATTTTTGACTAACTTGACATCTTTTTAATTCATTTTCTTAGTTTTGATAGTTTCGTTAGTTTCATTAGTTTTCTTAGTTTCGTTAGTTTCGTTAGTTTTCTTAGTTTCATTAGTTTTCTTAGTTTCGTTAGTTTTGTTAGTTTCGTTTTGAAATAAATATTTTGAATCTAGAACAAATCTTCATCTGTCCTCGAGATTATATTCGTCCAATGAACAGTTTGCGAGATCTTCTTTGATAAATTGTGAAGTAAGAAAGAGTCTTTCTTTAAAAAACGGTTTAAACTTTAATTTTTAAGAAGGTCAAATCTTGTAAAAATTGTACGCACCATTACATGTCATAATTTCTGTTAATCCTTTTTTGCCTCTTCACAATCGATTACCTTTAAACCAGTTAACACTGCAAAAATAGTGCCTGGGCTCATAATGGATTCTATTTTAAAACTGGATAATTAAATCCGACCCAGCGATCTTCTGTCAATTCTTCCTTTAGTATTCTTGCTTCATTCAAACGTCAGTCAGAAAACGTTTTCCGGAAGGAATATCCTAACTTTTAAAATTCTCTCCCTCAATCTTTGTTTGACTATATTTACATATAATTCCGTGCAATCTTTCGCTTAGCATAATTTCAAGCCATTACTTGAAATTAAGCTAATTAGTGTACGTATTTCTAATAGAATCGTCCTGAAATATATCTGATACATATATATCCCTATTTTCCGTATGAGCTCAGTACATCCCTGACACATATATGAATAGAGATGGCCGCAATTCTTGCACGCGTCAGACGACGATTTCCCCTCCCATTTCGACGTACAGTACTTCAGTCTCAGCGTAGTCTCCCCCTGGAGTTCGACGTCGTCGTTGGCATCAATGAAAATGACGTCACCGCAAAAAGCGCGTGTTTAATGATCAACTCTTTGCCGAGCCTTCCCCTTTTTTAAGGGGATCTCAACAGAGATCCCTTAAACATCGAATTTTCGCTTCCATTTCCAGCTGGAATTTTCGCTTCCAGTTTAAGAAAAAAAGTCCTAAGCCCTTCAACTGCCAACACTCCCTGTTGTTTTTTTCCCATTTATCGTTTTCTTTAATTAAATAAAGGAATACAATAAACCGCCGCTGCGAATGGAATGGTAAATTGATTGTAAAATTGAATCTCATTTTTCGAGTCTGCCATATGAATGCCAATATTTAAAACACAATGCGGTTTTAGATAATCGCAAAAGAAGTAAAAGTTAATAGACGTTTATTTCGAAACAAAACTCGAAACGTGTTTCGCGTTTCGATTTATTATCGGCGCCCATTGTGTCTCAGTCGAAAGAGCCTAGTGCAAGGTATTAAATTATCGTATGGAAATTCGACAGATTGTGTTTGAATGGTAGTCTGGATCAATACTCACTGAAATCGATGAGGAGACGACCATAACCTTGGCGCTGGTAAGGTGGAAGAGTGAGAATACACGAGACGTTGTAGTTCAGAAAAGAATTTTTTTCCTGCAACAGAAAATGCGGCGCGTGAATTTCGAGAACGCAGCGGAGGCTCTGCAATGCGTTTAATTGCAGTTATTGGGAAGCTGACTTAAAGGATTGGGGGTTTAGGCAGTCGTTTATTGATGAGAGATATTTTTCTCAGGGGATTCTTCGTAAGGTGTTTTTCATCAGCTTGCGAACTTCTTAACAAAGTTCTTATCGAAAAAGTTGTTTATCGGTAAAAGTGCAACCGAAAACGGTTGGCGATCAATCACAAAATGTTGGAAGACATTCTTGTCGTAGAAGATACTGGACTTTTAGCAAATTCATTTTTTTATGAAAAACAGAAAATGGGATTGTTTGGTGCGCTTTTAAGGAATAAAATAGAACAATTTTAATAAATATTTGGTATAAATAAAGCAATTATTTGCCTTGCAATTTGGACAGATATAAAGTTTAAAAGTTATTTCAAGATATTTTATACATTAAAAAATCTTTTCTTTAATAAAAATTTTTATTTTTTTATCTTTTTTATCTTTTTAATTTTTTTTATCTTTTTAAATAAAAAACATGAAATGAAGATAAGAAAAAATCTAAAAGTCTTGTTTTACAATGTATTTTAGTATTTACGATATCACTAATTGAGATTACGAATAATTATTTGTATTCATGTTCGAAACTTGTCCAAAAGTTAACGAAGCGAATTAGCAGCTTCGTTATTCTTAATCCGTGGATTCGCAACTTTCGATTCCACTGCACAACAGTTTTGGTACGATAAGTTCGATCGAGTTTATAGACTCTAAATTTCGAGATATGGTGTTTAATGAGTTAATTGGACTTATGCGAAATCGATTAGAATCGATTTTAAAACGACTGCTATCTCAAGAAACCTTTCCATTCAGAGAGATTTACTGAAAGATTGCCTGAGTTGAGGCAATTTCACAAAGTGAATTTACAGCCGTAAAAAGACATTATCGCTTTTAGCGTAAAACATTTGCTTTCACAATAATGCAACTTTGGAATCCTTAAAACCGTTTTATATCAGACCAAATTTTCAGGTCACTTATAAATAAATGGAGAAAAAAATGGAGAAAAAATGGAATAAAAAACGTTTTCATAAACTCGTTTCAAGTAGACCTCAGGTCGAATTATTCGTGAGATTCATAAAAGCGTCCATAATTAATTATCGATTTGCTGTTCAGTATCACACGACCATTTATTTCCAAGTTGACAAGTCTCCTTAAAGGATAAGATTACACCAGATCAGGTATTCCTTCATTCCATAAAACTATAAACAAACACACGCTAAGGTAGTTTGACTTCTTTTTCTCAGTCTACGTATTCAAGCGTGAGCCACGCAACAGTAGCAAGAATCCCATGGTAATAACGCGACACTGCATACAATTGGAGTGGAATGCTCCGATTATATTGTCTTTGGAAAAGACGTTGAATGATTTTTGACAACATCGAATAAGTGAAAATAAATAAGCAATACAATTAGGGTTAATAGACTCGTGATTTAAAAAAATCAAATTAATCAGATTGATTTGATTTAAATTAGATTTTTTATTAAATGTGTTTAAGGTAATATTATTATAAAATAAATATGGCAAATAAATATAGATAAAAAATTATTTATATGAAAAACAGTAAATAATTTATCAAGAATCATATATTGGTTATAAATAATAACATTAGTCATTGAAAAACATTTGTTTTGTTAGACACATATCTGATATTTATTCATTTTGTAAATCACGATACAATTAATTATATAAAAAAAGTTATGTTACTTTACAATGTAAAAACGTATAGTTTATCAAAAGTTTGTATTTTATTTTAATGCAAATGTTGACCATGAAAATTCTTATTATATCAACTTTCGGTATCTTGAATAAGAGGTGCAATTATTGAATTAGAGAAATGTCTATTTGTAAAAAAAATAATGGTAATGGTAATTTTTTGTTTAATATTTCATTCTTTAACTCATAAAACTACATAACAAATTACTTTGAATTTTAAATAATTGAATGTTTTTGTAATTTCATAAAGTCTATTTATGAAATTAATACAAAATATTTTCTTCTAAAAGTTTCATTAAGTTGACCAAATTATTACTTGCGACAACATTACTATCTAAATTTTTAATTTGATAATTCAATTTGTAAAACATATATGATTTATTGTTACTATTAAAGCAAAATTATAATTAAAAAACAACTCACATTCTAAATTACACAAATATAGCATATTCTGTATGCAGAAATTACCATATTTAGTCTCTTTTTATTCCATAAAATTATATTTTAGCTTGAATAAACAGTGAAAAATATAGTTTAATTTAAATCATTGACTTTCTTGAAAAAGTAATTTGATTTAAATCGCGATTTTAATTAATGACTTAAATCACTTGATTTAAATCAAAGCAACCCTAAATACAATTCATTTCCTTATACACCAAACTGAATTTCATCTATATTCGCTTTCCCTTTAAATACCCATAAAAATTCGTATTTGAACGAAATACAAAATAAATCGAATCTGATCTAAAAGTGATTAAATTGTATTCAAAATGATCCACTCCCTTAGTTCAATTAAATTCATTTTACATTCAATTCGATAGATTCAATGAAAATGCATATTGAATTTGCAAAATCACTTTCCCAATCAAATAAATCCGATTTCAGGCTTAAATCTATCTGTTACTACTGAATCTGAAAATCCTTTATAAAAATAATATAAAGATCGAAGAAAAAATTCAAATGAAAATATTTCTCAATTCTCTAAATCTTTTGTCCTTTAGAACTTTTCCTTCATTAAAAGATCTTACATTTTTTTCTCGTATTTCTGCAAAATTCGAAAAAACGAAAATAACTCCAAAAAACGAAATAACTGAATTTTCAATTACCATTCGAATAACCTTGTAAATCGGTGTATTCGTCTACGTCGTTTCGTATCACTAGTTCAATACGATATGGAAATGAGTAAGTGTCACTCGAGTGGCAGTTGTAGTCGGAATTTGCAGAACACCCGTTATGTTTGATGTTGCCATGCTATTGCTAACTGGTCTGGTTGAGAAGAGTATTGTGGAGGAGAAATCAAAGAAGTTCGGTTCGAGTCAACCGGACGTTGTAAGGACAAATTGACTGGTTAAGCCATCCGTTAAAAATAAAGGGCTAAATAAGAGCACCTCGCACTATATGTGTCGAGATGAGCCGTGGAAAGAAACGGCTGATCATGTATGCTTTCAACTAAGAATCTGGTCCCCGCGACGTCCTTGGGTCTTTTCTGCCTCATGGTCGTCTGTCTCGATTCATACCCACAATGCCAGATATCGCAAAATTATATCCCACGAGACACATGTATGCTGATAACGAGCATAAGTTCACGATCAAATTTGTGCATTGAAATCGACATTAAATCGAAATATTTTTCAGTCGTTTTATTTGTTTAAAGTTTAAAGTTTAAAGTTGTTGAGGAAAATAAAATAACATTTTTTACGATTTTTTATTTTATTACGTTTTTATTTTTTACATTATTTATTACCATTATTACCATTTTTACCATTATTACCATTTTACCATTATTATTATTTATTAACAATTTTACATTTTAATTTTATATCATTATATTTTTTATTTTTTACATTTTTTATTATCATTTTTTACCATTATTACCATTTATTACCAATTTTACATTTGTCGTAATAATTACCCTAAATGTGTAAAATTACCTTATATTGTGAAATATTTTTTATTCTTACAGTGGCATAAGATTCCAATAATAAATTATATACAATTTAATATATCAAAAATTTTGAATATAATCCGATAGAACTGTAAGATAATTTTTTTTCACTCGCACCCTTTCGTTTAGTATAGTAGTTTCGCATTTCCGAGCACAATTTCTCAATCTTGGATACACCGGCGCAGTCCAAGACACATTACCACATCCTACCATGGTAACGGTTGCTATGACAACAGTTGCTATGGCAAAAAGGTTTTCAAGATAATGTTTCCGCAGTAACGGTCTTCGAGGATTCTGTGGCAATAATTATAATACTTAAAAAATTAAAATATTGATGTAATTTATCCTTCGAGGGAGACAAATGTTAATAATAAAATCTGCAAAGATCACATAGTGTTTGGTATTTGGTATTCTTCCTTATGGGACTGTTAGTTCAACAGCTGTTTCGAACTACGTGAGCGCCATCTCAAGGGAACTGTTGGTAAAACTTGTAATTTGATACCATGGGAAGAGTTCAGCAATTTAAATATGGATGCTTTGAATGTTATCAATGTTTCTAACAGTTCTTGAATAATTAAATTTTTTTTTCAGTTTCTGAATGAATCTCATTTTCTGTAATTTGTTGGAGGTTTTAAGTTATTTTTATGTCTGTTGCGTTTCCGAAGATTTTGCTCATTTACTAATTGAATTACCAGCAAAAACACAGTAATTTGTTACAAAGTCGCTGCAAACAGTAACTTTATGACATTTAAAGAAAAGGCGTCTGACTCTGGCTTAGTTAGCATCTACTCTCTGCCTATTTAAACAAGTAAACTGCTTACTCCGCGAAATCAACAAAGTTGAGATAGTAAGGAAGAAACACAATGAGTTGTCAAAAATTGAATGAAGCGTTCCGATTTAACAAATTAGAGAGATAATATAACAATTTTTGTTTCTTCAAAGTTACAAAGTATTACATTTTGGAAACTGAATTATCAAAATAGGGTCATGTTTGTACACATGGAATCCGTTTTCGGGTTACATATAATTTATCTATCTGGGTACGAATTAGATCTATCCAACTGGGTTTGAAAATTAATAGATTGCTGATTCAGTGATTTGCACCGTGAAATCAACGATGTGCTTCATAAAGTAGTTCGGTTCATGATAAAATATGTTGAATTTGTCTGAAACCTATATGTTCTGATAAAATCCACATTCCTACATTATTAATGTGTTTAAAACGTACCCTTTTCGAATTTGAATGAATTCATTTCGAAACATATTTCTTTAATACAATCTCTGCAGGTAATAATGAAAATGTTGAAAAAATCATAAAAAATCTTGAAATCTAAAAAACTATCAGGCTTAAAGTAGTTTGGTCGCCTGATAAAATACGTTGAATTTTTTCTAAAACATACAAATTTTAATTTAATAACTGTTTCTAAGTTTATTTATGTGCTTAAAACATAACCTTACCGATTAAATTTTGAAATAACTGATGTCGAAAATGACGATTTTAACACAGGCTCTTATGGGGCACACATGAAAATTGCAAAAAATCCTTAAAAATACATTGAAATGAAAAATAAAATTATTATACAAATTATATAAAACTATTTTGATATGTTTTTTTTTAATTTTCGCTTTTTATTTATATTTTTTCATATCAATGGTTGCTGATTTGATTAGTTTTTGTTTTGACTAACTTCTGCAACGACCAAACTACTTTAAACAGAACATTAAACATGTACAATCATACCCTTCTCAAATTTAATTTTGAAATAATTAAATCTAAAAAATACTCTTTTAACAAAATTAGAAAAAATGTTATACAATCACTGCAATATTAAAAAAAGCTATCGTGCGGGAAGAAAATATTATAAACATATTTGTTTTAAAATAATATATCTTTCGGAAATTTTCATTATATTTTAAAATATATATCGAAATATATGTCGTTATATTTCGTTCGAAATACATTGATTATTAATATAAGAATAACTAAAAAGCACTATTCCAAAATCTGTTTGGTAATCTTATATTTCTCAGTTACATGTTTTCATATCAGGCGTTACTGTTTTGATTAGTTTTTGTTTTGACTAGCGTCTGTGATGGTCAAACTCCTTTAAATTCTCAACGTACTTCGTAACATCTACGAAACACACAGCAAAGTTATACAGTTTACTCGGATTGGTTAAAGTAATGACGAAAGTCTGCTTCAACGAACTTACTGTCTTTTTTAAATAAAAATAACACATTTTTTGTTAAGAATCGATCATAGCGAGATTTTCTACTTATCTTTGTCGAAAGACAATTTTCAACAAAAAATTTCAGCGTTCTTTGGAAACTACGATTTTTGCCACATCGAAAATTAGTTTACTTTTTATGGTTTCAACAAAGAATAAATGATACATTTTTTGTTAGACAATTTTTTGTGTAAAAATGAACTAATGGCACTATGATTATTAAATCTGCAATTAATTCTCCATTTTATCGCATTTCAAGAAATTTTAAGATAACTGATTCTCCGTTACAAAATCGCTGAAATAACTATACAGTAGATGTTTTAACGATCCATTTCTCTCAGTCTAATTTGAATCTAGAAGAGCGAGAATAATTTTGCGATCATCGCAAAGTCAAAGGAATCGAATTTGTTTTCAGCCTTCCGATATGGAAAGGCCTAATTTCCTCTCAAAGTCGATTCCTTTCGTCCGTGACTTCCTGGCAGCCCAATTTCAATCTTTGATTTCAACCGAAACAAAACTCAAAGATTTTCCGACGCATTGTCCGCTGTCAGGTAACTAATCTTGTTTACCCTGGTACGCTTCAATTTGTAATTCTGATGTTCGCAAAGGAAAGGCGACAGATCTTCGGCTTTGTAGCCACAGCTCTCGGTCTCCTTTAAATAGTTCGAATTACTTGCGATGAAAGGCAGTTTAATAAACACCTACAATATATTTTCGGTTTCAGAATCCTATACATTTAAGTAGAAGACTGATAACTGGTTCTCCTTAAACATTTTGGGTAGAAATAAATAGAAAAGAAATTGATTTAGCCAAATTCTGCATTAATTTGAATGTTCTGTAATTCTTTGACCTGAGTTGAATTTTCTAATGGTTGGATGAATTCCAATTTATTAATTCAAATTAAACTTCTTCAAGAATTTTTTTTTGAACGATTCAAAAAAATTCTTGATTTTTTTGTTAATTTTTTTTGTTATAAATAATCTATTCTTTTCAATAAAATGATTCTTCAGAAAAAAATGTTCAAATCGATTAATTTAATTTGTCGAATCTTAAAAAAATTCTTTTTCGAAAACTTCTTTTTCACTCACAGAACATTCTGCATTATTACGTAAACGCTTTTCGATTTTACATGTCATTTCGTGATTTTACAATACCCATCCGAATATTCCGTCGAATGTAATTGCACATTTTCAATAATTATCATCATAATTTAACGCTGCATATTTCGTCAATGTATGTAACAGCGAGTTACTTTGTCAACATAAATTCTTCTCCAAAAATAACGTTTTAAAAAGCACAATTGCGCGCTGGCGATGCATTTGCGCAACTTTGTATAACTAAACGCATGTGATTTACAAAGAATGCTGTAACTTTTGCATGTGGTAGTTCCACTATTTTATGCCTGAGAGCGGTACAATTTATTGCGCAGACGTACTGTGCACCGATCATGCCTCTGCGGATAAATGCGACACAGAGGTTTCCACGTCATTGAACTGCATCAGTTGTTCATCAGACAATTCGCTAAAAATGCAGCTTAAATACAATGGCGCTTTTAACGACAACAGCTTTAGTTCAAATCTCATTGAAGGATTCTTTTGTCAAGATAATTTTTTTAATAAAATAAAGATGCTGAAAATGGGAAAATTTCAGAACTAATTTCAAATGTTCTGAACAATTCTAAAATAATTTACTAATCCTAAAATTTGGATTTTTAGACTTTTTTCAATTTGTTTAATTAGCCAGGAATCTTAAAACTATCTTAAAATTATCTCAAATCTAAAAATAAATTTTAAAATTATAAATATTAAAAAAAATCTTAAAATTATAAATATAAAATCTTAAAATTATCTCAAAAGTAAAAATTTGGAAACTCAATTTAAGACTTTTAAGACATTTTCCAAAACCTTTCACTTTTTTCGATTCCTGCCATTCAAATTCAAACATCGAAATCTCAAACTGCAAAAATTGTGCATTTTAGATTTTCCACGTTATTCTCGCGTTTCAACCTAAAACCGTATCAACGTAAACAACGTCTCAACCGAATATCTAATACGTTGGCCGATGATAAATTATTTGTAAGTTAATTGCTTTGGAGTTGTGGGTAATCTGTGTCGGTGGTTCCCCCAGGATCTGTGAACGGGCGGTTACTCCTTTGGTTGGCAAATGACAACGGGCAATTTGGCATGCATTCGCAGTTATATTCCACCTATATGCAAGTAACCGGCACAGGAAAATGGCGACAAAGAAATATGACATGAGATGATACCTAATTGAAGGTCTGCAGTGCACTTTGTTGCCGAGTTATGTTATGCCATAGTTAATGCAATTACTGTGAGTTCGATCCTGAATATACACTTTTGCGCTGGAAAAGGCTTCTCACTCAACCGTTGAAAGGGATATTTGTCCAAGGGAAAATTATGGGTCATAATTTTGAACCATTATGGAAAGTTTGTTAAACATTTTCGAAATTTGGAATTTCAGATTTTACATACTGGAACAGGAAATATGTAAAATTAAAATTAAAATTAAAATTAAAATTAAAATTAAAATTAAAATTAAAATTAAAATTAAAATTAAAATTAAAATTAAATTTAAAAACAAATGATATAAAGGAATAATTTGATGAAAATATTATTATTATTATTAACTAAGAATTGGAATTCAAAAAGATATAATTATGTTTGTCCATTTACTTTTACAGATTTATGAAACAGTGTTTTAAGTAATCTCTTGAAGAAACCTTCACAGTCTCTGAGTAAACGACGCGTAAAAAGTTATTCATATTATCAAATGAAATAAAATTAAATTGCAGGCGATCGCCCATCTGACTATAGGCTTTCTTAAGCTCTGCTCAACTTAACAATTGCTTTGCCGTCCTTTAACTGTAGCGCCACGCGATATTTCATCGACGAGAAATAATTTTAGTTCTGGATAAGCACGTAACGGGCAACGACTTATCCGCACGAGATGAAAAACTAGTTTATTAAAAAAATGTAATACTCGCCGCAAACAGTCATCTTAAAACCATCCATTCGTTTCATTTCAAATTTTCCTGAACTCAGTCTTTGTCGTTTTTCTTGAAATTAAAAGAGTTTTTAGTTTTATTACAAAATTAGAGTTTTACTGTAATTTCAAACTCTAAGCCAATCAGTGTTAAAATTTTACTCTGAAATTATCATAAAATTTGCATTATTACAGTAAAACTAAAAAAATTGAGTTACAGTTATTGTTTACAGAGTAAATGGACAATTATCAATTTTTTAAATAATAAAGATTCTATCACAATTATTCCCAAATAATCAATTTTTAATTCGATAGTTCTAAAAACAGATTTGTCTCTTTCTACCTTCTTTCTTTGTATTTTCTTACATACAAGGGCGGTTCTTATTAGCAATTAAAAAATGCAAATATTGTTTGTACCTTAATCATCAAAGAATAAGATACTTTAGATCTGAAGAGTGTGCAATTTGAATACTCGTGTATAATCTTTGAATTTTTTCATAAAAATTTCAAAAATGTAAGATTGTGGCAAGTGAAATAATTTTGAAGGCTCTATGTCTTTTCCTGCACTATGCACAGAATCTGGCAGCATTTGTGTAAATTTGGAAATTTAACATTTGTGTAGATATCAGTGATAAATGGTTTTATTTTATGCAGGACAAATTGTCAATATCATAATTACATTCGGATATCTTATTATTTAATTATATCTATTCAAATGATCGAAATTTATATTATATTTAGTGCCATAAGTTTTAATTTCAACTTAGTACCTTCTAATATGCATATTCTCAATTTAACAGCAAAAATGACCTAATTATCTATTAAATTTAACAAATTTCAAAAACGTAAGATCGTCAAATCTGTAAGAAACGCCAAAGAATTTGTAACAAATTTGAAATAAAATATAAACATTCATTGGATAATTTTTTAAATTCATTGAAATAAAATTTGACATATTTTATGCAATTCTTTATTGTATTACACCCTAAAATTGCGTTAGTAAATTAATTAAAAGCTAATAACTCCTGACTGCTACAATAATGTAAGAAACTAAAAAAGGGAAACAAAAAAAAAGAAACAGAAGCCAAAAAGCGTGAAAAATTAAAACCCGTTTTTCGATTAAACATTAGATTAACCGACTGCGTACACAAATTTATAATTTCACAACACTGAATTTATATACAAAATATACAAATTTGTGCTCTTAACTTTAAGTTTCAATATTTTATAACCACAAGTTAAAAGACCCGGAGAATTACCCATATCCATCTGCTGAATTTACACGAAAAATTCAAGTTTTTATTATAATCTTGCTATTCTCCTTTTTCGATTCGCGAAAAATCGTATAAGTATGATAAGGCGGATTTGTCCAACAAATTCGATTCACGGCGGAATATTCGAGCCGAATCTTGATCTCGGCTGTTACCGTGTGTGGTTTATTTGCAAAAACTGACACCATTTTATGTCGGCTTTCGGCGCGACGGCGCACTTTTGGATTTGATTTTAATAACGCGGCTCGGTTTGTCAATGGACACTTTTGCTTATCACATTCGATTGTAAGTAAGTACACGTTGCAACGTGTAGAACGCGCTTAAATGCTGTGTAGTGCCTTGCGACGGTCATTTCTATATTTAGATACATGAAGTTTCCTCCTCCACTTTCTTTGAACTGAACAAAGCGTTCTTCTTTATCTATAAGGTGGACAAAAAGTAAATGATCTTGGGAGAAAAATGACGACGAGTATACCTATGCCAATAACATGCGTTTCGTTACGTTTAATGCGCTGCTAAAGCTCGAGTCATATTTTTTATTCGCCCAAAGTGACTTTGGAAGTTATCTTACGGGAATTTATTATTTTTAAGGGCCGCCCTGATTGCAAAATATAGCATGCGCTGCGTTTATTGCGGAGACTTTATAAATTTGGGTAAAATATGAAACTGCGAAGTGAAGTGTATTATATGCATGATGGTGAAATGGAATGTTCGGCAAGTATTGGTGAAAAATTATCGAAATTACTCAATATCTCAAGAATATTGAAAACTGATGAACATGAATGTCAGTAGAACGATATTGGAGGTGTTAAAATTGTTTTAGAAAAGGGGTAAATCACTTTATGTGGTGTTTGACATCGTTGGAGAAATCTTGTCGGATCGGTAGTGGAGTTAGGTTATGCAGGCTCAAAAAGTTTAGATAAAATTTGTAAAAGAATGTTTAGGAGAAATTGCTTTGCGATTTTTTGTTGAAAAATTATTTAGGTTGATAAAATTGAAATTGTGTATTATTAAAACTAAATCAGATGAGTTATATTATATTATTCAGTTTTTAAGGTTAGAAAGAATTTGCAAAAAAAGTAGTATTTTCAAGTATATTATTTATAATATTTATTATTAATTAATTAATAAGTTATTACTCATATTTTATAATAAAATGTCTCAAAATGTCAACTGAAATATTATTATCAAACGATTTCATTTCAGTCCATAAAGTGTTGTTTTAAGTTTTTATTTTTATTGTTTTCGAATTTATACATTTCGAATTTTTAATAGTAATAATAAGTAATATGTTTGATTTAAAAGTAATCAAATACAGCATTTTATTTGACTGATAGAGATAATGGGGTTAGCGGTAGCGAGCACATCGAGCCAAGGTGAAAGAGGTTCATTGCTACGTTCTTACTTTACTATTTTTGTTAAGTGAAAATCATCCAGAAATACAATTATTTGTATATTTTCTAGTCGTTTATTGCGATGAATATTGAAACGACTAGAAAATTTATTCAAATGTATTCATAAATGAAAATGTATTCATCAATGTTTACAAAATTAAACATTTACAAATATTTTACAAAAGAGAATCTAATACAACGCACTTTAAGAATTTAGTCAAAACCCTTAAAAATCTAAGAAACAGACACATTATCTCAAGTTATTTTACAGTTAAAACATTTTTACAGTTCAACAGTGCAAATAACTAACTTAAATGACTCGTTTAAGACAATGACATTTAAGTTAATTCTGTAATTTTAAGGAGAAATAAGTTAAGTTACACTTTTGGAAAAATTCGATTATGTACAAAGATTTATTTATTTTGTATACATATATACATATACACAGCCGAACTATGTTTTGCATAATTTCGAGATAAAATAACCAGTTGAACGGTTTTTTTTAATAAAACCACTGAACTAAATATTTTTAGTTAGAAACCAGCGAAGTGTTCATTCAAAATTAAAACTGCATGATTTTTGTACAAATGCGTTATCTAAAAACTTAAATTTTGGAAACAATCGATAATTTCTTCATCCATTTGCATAATAAGCACGAAAAGAATAACTTTGAAATCAAGTGACTCTAAATTTCCCATCCTTCATCTTGAAATTTCTAAACCAATTTCTTCCTAACAAAACTAAAAAGTAACGTAAGTTAAATTTTGAAAAACTGCGATAATTTCTTGATTCATTTAC
Organism: Ceratoteleas bidentatus; assembly: GCA_022817645.1. Classification (NCBI taxonomy): domain Eukaryota; kingdom Metazoa; phylum Arthropoda; class Insecta; order Hymenoptera; family Scelionidae; genus Ceratoteleas; species Ceratoteleas bidentatus. Next base: position 13,960 of record JABFPB010004936.1, read on the forward strand.
ATAATCAGGCAGTACTAATTCTGTGGTTTTGAGGAAAAACCAGTTAAGTTACATTTTTTGACAAATTTGGTTAAGAGCGGAAATTGATATATTTTTATGTATATTTT
>JABFPB010004937.1:0-14070 GCA_022817645.1 Ceratoteleas bidentatus
GGATCTCGTGTGGAAAATTTTCCCGATAAGGGCCACATCGATTCCATGCGTGACGTACCCGATCACAGCCCCGTCAAATTTGTACAATTTCTACTAGGGCTGAATCCTCAAATAACATTAAATTGTAGTTGAAAAATATTACCCGGACTAATATCAAATAACGACTGTTCGTTATTCTCTATCATCGCTTATTAAGCGACTGTCTCGCTCTCGAATCAGCATCTTATTGGGAGACGATTCCGGTCGCAATTTAAATACCATTCGGAATTTGACGACGAATCGTGGCGCATTGTGCCCGGCCACTGGGTATCACGAGAATTTATTTTCCAGTTGATACGGAATCTTTAATCCAGCCCGCGACGTAATCTTGGTATTCAACTGAAACTCATCCCCTTTCTATTTATCAGTGAATTCCGGCAGTATTCTCAAAGTGGAGCGAACATCGCCGTGACATGCATATTATATAAGAAGAAATACGTGAAGCGTCGGGGGCGTCCCCAAGCGTTCCATACGAGCTCGCGAAACGAAACGTCGATTTCGCTAATTCACCACATTGCATTATTCCGCGCACTCGTATAATGCTGTTTAAGTGGTTGCTTAAATGCGACATTTACTTCGCGTGCCTGAATATTTCACGCGCCCAAATTATAGACGGCTCCTCTTTATCGACGCTGATAACGAACCGACCGTGCAGTTCATCGCGTGAACTGTCTCATCCTCGGTTGATATACAAAACTGTAGGACGTGACTAATGAAATCCACTTGTAGCACACGGAATTATTCGTTTTTGAAGTGTTTCTATGTACATTTACGATGCCGAGTATGAAAGATTTTTTAGTTAAAATGTATGTTCAGATTTATTATGATATTTGCGATTATGTTTATGTGATTTATATTTATACTAGCTAAAAATACCCGGCTTCGCCCGGGAATAAATACTATCAGTAATATGAACATTCAGAATTCAATCCTTACAATTATATGTACATGGGAATATATGTAGTATTGGGAAAAATTGTAGCAATGTGATATTTGGATAAGTAAAGAAAAACAATTTTGTTTACGTCATACAATGTAAAATCTATAGAATTAGAATTTTCTTCAGATACTAATAAGTACGACAACGCTATACACAAATATCCGTACTATAATATTTAAATATTTACATATATCCATATAATATTCATTAATGCATGAAAATTATAATTATAAGATTGCGGGTCTATGATTCATAAAACATCAAACACCAAATAACTGTTATCTACTCTTTCATAAATGTTATTTCTACCCATGTAAAAATTTTATATAGGGGACATATATACCGGATATATGCCACCTATAAAAACATATATGCGACATTTGTGTTGTTCTAATTTATACGCCACATATATGCCACATATATGTGATGTATTAAGTCAATTCAACATATATGTTGAATCGCAAATAAATACCTGCATTTGCACAGACGAGCCGAGTTATCGTCAGGTCCCAATATGCGGACCGGCCTTAACCGAACTGCCGCTTCGCATGAAGTACGCTCAAGAGTATTTAAGCCAGCGCTCGCAGCTGTTCAGTGCCAGTCGTGCGCCGCCTCGCGCGGAAAACAGACTATCTATACTGAAACCTTTTTTCCCCATGGTCCGTGCCATCAATGTTCATCATGGTTCAATTCCGCATTTCCCTAGGGCGGGAAACATAATTTCCCGCCCTAGGGAAAAGTATGGAAAGTGACCTATTTCATATACCGGATGATCGGAAATAGGTCACTTTCTTCCCGGTTTTCAGGGCGGAAAAGGCCACTTCCCATCGCACGTGTCACAAAAAAATATATATGTTAATGTCAGTGTAATGTATGGGCATGTTCTTCTTCGTGTTAGTATTTCTTTGTTGTTATTTTTTCGGTACGTACTGATAAATTTATGTCAAAATCAATATTCAATAAATACTCTTGTCTACATATTGCATTTACAAAATAAATTTCTTATAAACCCCGTTTCCTTTGACATAAAAATATATTTTTTATATGAAAGGTAATAATAAGAAACGACGTTTCTCCTTATTTTAAACAGTGATTTCCTTGGAATATTGTCAAGTGGTTATGTATGTACGACAAGGTTTTTCTCGTCGTCGGATAATTAGGTTAGTCGAAGGATGCGGGCTTATCGCGCCACTGCCATGTTGCGCGAAATGTTAAAACAATTCTTGTCAATTTGCATCAACCGCGGCCTGCACAACTCGACCTGTCAATATTCATAACGTGTAATAAAAATACGTTTCACATAAAAATGTAAATACACGCGTACGTTCAATAGAAGCTCAGCGCGCAGAAATATGTATGCCATGAATCCCGCGGTATCATCGGTCATCGCATTGACAAGTCATAAAAAAGAAGCCGAACTAAAAATATCAAATATTGATGTATTAGAATCTACATTGCGAATAAGAGATATATCACAAGATAGTGCGCGGAATCGAAAGCTCCCGAATCCGAACAAACCCTCAAACAATTTTCGTGCGCGTTGACTTGTCCGTTGCTCAAACAAAGGGTCGCGGTCAGAATTTGTGTTATTAAATGTTTTTGTTTTGCAGATTACTGTGCGAAAATGGAATCGGACGGCACCGCACAGTGTTTCGCAACTTTTTTCATTTGCCCCGAAGTATCGAACGGTCAATTTTAAATTACTGACGTGGCATGTGCGCGGCAAATTAAGACTTCTCGAAGTTGCTACCAATGGAGGACTTCGCCAGCCGGAAAGTGGCACGACAAATTGAATTACGTTTTTTGACGAAAACCGGAATTGCGCGATAATTATCGCGCAATTATCGCGTTACGAAAATCACTTGGAACGTCGTTTCGCGATTATCGGCGCATAACAATTCCCGCGCCACGATTACCCGGGAACAATGTCGAAGCGACACTTATCACGCAGCAATCGTCATATATTTGGAATATGTTGTTCGAAAGATAATTCGTGTCGGATACGCGCGCCACCGGGCGAAATTAAAGCCGAAACGCAGTGTTGACGAATCGACGAAGTTTTCGTGAGAGATGTGGCATTTGATGATACCGGAATAAATCGGTTGAGCCTGTGACATATACGATTGGGAAACGCGTCGTTGCAGCGTGTTCCGCCGTCCTGTTTAGATATCTGGAGCATATATCGTCTGCGGTATCAGCGAACCTTTTCGAGCTGCCGCTCGACAAACTCGATCGTTCGTTGCGGCTTCTGCAGATAAGCCAAACGCGAGAGACCGTTTGGTCGACTCAAAGCCCGTCTCTCGAAATAAGCCTGGGCCTGTCGTTCCGAGCATTGTTTTCCGCAAAATTTATCACAAACTTTTCTTCGACTAATCCCACCGTCCGCGTACGTTACGACGAGCAAAATGGCCCACCGATGTTCAACCCGATATCCGCGTCACTTCAAATTTATTTCACGCTTTACTTTCCCTTCGATGCGACAATGTTTATTACGAAGCCAGAAACTGAACGATCGGCCTATCCCGAGTCCGTAGCTTCCACACGAAGGAAATCGCGGAGTACACTGTAAAAAAAGGTCTTCAGATTTTACACAATTTGAGTTTGCACTATGCACTCTATGAGTAAAATTTACTCAAAATTGAGTAAATTTTACTCAAAATTGAGTAAATTTTACTCATAGAGTGCATAGATCATTTTTGAATAAATTTACTCAATTTTACTCAAAGTTGAGTAAATTTACTCAAAATTGAGTAAATTTTACTCATAGAGTGCATAGTACAAACTCAAATTGTGTAAAATCTGTAGACCTTTTTTTACAGTGTATGCTATTATGAGACCTTCAAAAACGAGTCTCATTTTTAAAATGAGATATGAAACAGATGTCTCATATCTCAGAATGAGACAGCTAGGAGACATCTAGCTGTCTCATTCTGAGCTCTCTTTCTCGGGTTTTTGAGTTGACATTGCAGCGGTTTTTATGCTTCATGTGGATGGTACCATATCATTAACGACGATAATTGTATGGAGACTGGTTTATGATACTTGCAAAAAGTGTTTGACGTTTTTTATAATGTATAAACTTGCAACGGACGTTATTTCTCGAAAACTCATCAATTCATCGTCACGTCCGAAGACAAACTTGTCTTTCGCGTTGATTAATTACTTTGTCGATTTTTGTCAACACTCAGCCGAGTTTGACGAAAATAAGTTAATTACCTTATTCCCGGTATAATACAAAGATTAGAGTAGTAATCGCGAAAATGGAAGCGTTTTTTGTTCGGCTTTAATGTGCTGCGCTCGGAAAGTGTTTGCGTAAAAATTTCCTGTTTACTGAAAAGTAAACTGCAAATGGAAAGTCGGGAAAATTTAAGAACTGCGAAAGCAGTTTTTAAATTTTCCCGACTTTCGCTAAGCGCTGTTCGCGATTAGCGAATCCGAAACGGAGTGGTTGATATAAAACGATTACTCGATATCTCAGCGCGTTTTGGAAAATTGATCACAACGAATTGATTCCGAGGTATGCGTAGAATTCCCTGAACGGAGAGCCCTACGGGAGTTCCATATATTAGCTGGCACCCGCTATGAATAGCAATTATATATTGAAACAATTTGTACGATACTTCATGATTTACACGTGGACGTTTTGTAATCGCATTACATTTTTGTCCATTCAACTATCGTTATTGCATTAACGTTTGCACACAAATTAATTATAGATGTCGGTCATTTTGGAACGTTTTTTCAGGAAATAACACCAATAATTACATTGTTACGTCTATAGACATATGGCAATCATCATTTAACAAACATATTATCACAATTTAGAATAACAATTATATTGCGATCATCTCACTAATTACAACAATAATGATATTTGAAATCCACTTTTCATATTTAACACATATTAAATGTTACTTTCGAAAAATAAAATTTATTAATATGTAAAATTACACTAACGGGTAAGTAAATATTGAAATTAATTTTAATGCAACTATTATGAATTATCGTCAGTATTATGTCAATTGGAGCATTCGCCGATTTCCTCGGATGTAACGAGCAATTTTCGATTTATCCTCAAAACAAATAAAAAAATCACAAAGTAAATCGCAGACGTCGATTATCAAAGACCACTCATCCCGCGGCAATTATGAGACAACGCATTGCGAAAATCCTTTATTCCCGGAGCGACGCCTCGATGTGCCGTCAGGGGGCATGACGCTCGTGTTTTCGTGATTGATGAAAAATGATGGCGACAAAAAGGCGGCGCGAGTATGATTAATTGACTTCATCGGTCGTTCGAATTATCTTACCCGGTGGCGTTTAATTGCCGGGGCGTGCACGTACGTTACGCACACAACCCCGGGCAGATACGGAAACGAAAGTTTTCGCTATCGCGGCGATTTTTATTCAGCCGCATTCTCTGCTCGGCAAGAAATTTAACGTTCGGCGCATCCGCTGCGGGCGGCTTTTCAATTTATAAATGGCAGAATGTGCGCGTTGCGCATTAAATGGACTCAGCGGCGAGCAGACGAGCCAAAATGGGAACGCACTGACCGTGTCGTTCCATTCGATATTTTACGGAGCTTTCTCTTTTCCGGTTCTATTAAATCACGATCGATGTTTATGAAACGCAGATGTTTAATTATAGCGCGTCACCCCCTTCCGCGTTTTTACCGATTATTACTGTATTACGCGAGAGCTTTAACTGGTTTTTCGCATTCAAACTCGACGAAAAAGGAATGTTGTAGTTTTTATTTATTGAAAGCGTGTTTAGAATTTTTTTGCGGATAAACTGGTATGAGTTGACGGTTCCGTCGAAGGAGGTTTAATGACGGTGTAATCCCTTAGAAATGTTAAGGAAGAGGGGAGGAATCGTTTTAATATCTGCTTTTCGATTGTAGTTTTAATGCCAGTAGAATTTATTGTGATTATGTTGGCTATTTGTAAACAGAACAAAGTGATTCTAGATGTTTAACTGCAGATGTTTTTCGAACAACATCACCGTCGGAAATCAAATGTATTTTCCACGTGAATGCAATTTTGAATGGAAAGTACTTATTAACGGAGTTGTAGCAAGTTGGTAATTGAAGAAGATGAAAACTGTTTATTTACAAACGAGTGAATAAAGGCTAAATTGCAGTAATGAAAAGGTTATTCACTAGAATACCACTCGAAGCAAGATTACAGGAACGTGTAGAAATAATTACAAATTGTAATCGGTTAACCATGACGCTGTTACATCGCGCGGAATAAGTGTAAATTGTCATATAAATTGGGAAGGCAATCAAGCTCCATATACTTTATCTATCTTTTATCTGGAAAATATCTTCGGGATTTTCTGTTTGCTGAAATGCAGGCTTAATTAAGTGAGTTATTTTTTATCACACTATTCATATTTTTAAAATGTTGATTTACTATGGACTTAAAGTTCAATTAACATTTTCCTTTATATATTTCTCCTCATCCATCTCTCAATTATCTGAAGGTCTACATTATCCTAATCCATCTTTTATAGAGGTTTTTTCTGAATCCATATGAAACATTGAGTTTATATAAGTAAAACGTTCAATGGTCGCTGTTTTGCCTAAATGTTTTTCAATTTCAATCATCTTTAATAATAAGTTTTATTATTTATAAAAATGTTGTATTCAGAAAACGTCTTTGTGATGGAAAGCCACTCTCCGTCAGTTTTAACCTGAAATCATTTTTCGGTTTTCAAGTCTATTTTTGGATAAATAAACTTGTTTTCTGACGTTCCATGTGTATAAAAGGCTTTTCAATAACAAATAAAAATCCTTTGAACAAACAAATTTTTTACCCCTGTCACTGAGACCCAAAGTTCACTGAGCTTCAAAAATATCACTTCCGTTTTAAATTTGGGTATGTAATTTGTTACTTTTGGGTTACTTCTTTGGATCTGTCTTATCTTATATTTCATCAGTGGTTCCATACATGCAATCTTTAGCGTCGAAAATCATATTCTTAAAATCATAAGGACCTGATTATGTGAACAAATACCCGTAGTTGTAATATTTATAGACCTTGTAAAAATTACAACCAAAGTTGTAACATTTATAAGGTCACGCGTAAAATAACAGACAAAAAATCTAAAAACAATGCTATCGGAATAGATTTCCTCTATGCTCGCATTTGTAAATAATCTCCCTAAGTCCGCTCCGTCAAGATCGAACGCGAACTGTTGAAAACTTCAAGACGAGCCTACACTCTAATTAACTTTTCCTTCGCCTTCTTGGACAGACTTCATTCCCAGTCTTTCCAGCCCGCCGAAACTTCAACTTGCACTCGTCAGCCGGCATCTCCCATAACTTGCGCCGACTCTCGATTTACATTTTTTCGAACGCAAGTTGAGCAAAAATGATGTCGATTCGCGTAACTCACCGATCTCATCGTTCTCGGGACACTCACCTGAAACACAAAGAATTGCGCAAAGTTAGTCGCAGACTGCGAAATTCGAACATTATCCGACAATTAATCGCGGGATTATGCGTCGTGTAATCAAGTTTGACGCTCGAATTGCGAAGTGCCGCCCTGGCGGATTTAAGTCCGCGCGTCAAAATCTCGCGCTTTCTTGGCGATGAGGCAGACGGCGCCGTTTGATTGCGCGACAAAGAGGGCCGCCGATCTGCCGTGAAGCGAAATTATAAACGGACAAAGTTACAGCGCGTCGCCGGGATAATTTGTCCTTTTCGGATCTCATTTCGTTCGAGATTTGGCGCTGTTTGGAAACAAGCTCTACAATTTAGACGTCGTTCCAATTTGCTCCATCTCTAAAATCGGACTCCTGATTTTACACCGCGCGAATGCTAATCCGACGATAAATAATTACAGTTCGGGCATTTTCGTCGGTGTGACTGCTCGATGATTAAAATGATGTTCGCTTTACGATTAATCTTCGTCGACAGACATTTTAAGTTGATGTGGCCGTAAAAATGTTTTCTAACAAGCATTTTATTCGTTTAGTAATTACGAAATTCTTAAGCAACATAACCAAGTGCAAATTATCGAAATATTTTCAATTTTTTCGTTACTAATGTAAGAACTTCAGTTAAAAGGGCCGCCGGTGGGTAAATTTGTCATTAATATATAAATATATGCCTGCTAGTAAATGACAATGTATGTAGGGAGGACAAGACCAACATAGGCATGTGCAATTATTAATTAACATTAAAAAAATTTTTTTCAAAAAAAATGTTTTGCTGATTTGTCAATAACGGAGTACAATCAAACATTTTACACACAAAAAGCAAGGTTTTGAAGCGTCGATCTATGTGCAGGGGCTTAAGGGTTAAGTTTCATTAATAAGAACAAAATTAATTCGAGTCAGTGAAAACGAATGATTTGTTGTTTTACTGTATATTCTTGTGCTAATGTCCAAAACTCAATAATTATATTGTTCAACTAAATGATAATATTTCCGTTCATTGAAATAAACAATGACTATATTAAATATGGCTTAATTAATTTCAATTAGTTAATCAGATTATTCTGAGACCTATTATTTTGCCGACATTCCATTTTTTAAATAGATTATAAAACATTTGGCTTAAGAATAACAATAAACATTGATTGATAATTCACTTTCAATGTAAGTATTCTAAAGAAAGAATCAAAATTTTGTATTTTTTTAATCACTACTATTAAAAAAATCGCGTGTAAAGCGATTTATAGGATGCTTTTAAATAATTAAAGCAAGTCTTTTTTCGAATAAATATAAATGTATTTAAATTACTTTTAAAATATAAACGCAAACAAAAGCGCTCGTCAGAAACTGTAAACGTTGTAGACTATAAATTCATCAAAAAAGTTACATTATTTTTGTTTTTAAATAGGTGCTGAAAAGTCGTTAAACATTCGATTATAAAGCGATATGCAGCTCTCAATACATACAATAAATAAAGTAAAATAATATGCATACGTTATTTCGACGCGACTGATTACATCTCGCGCCTCATGCTTGAGATTCTGATATGCAAAATATCATGCCAATCAGAGAACAAAAACCGAAACGACAACAAAGTTGGAAACATTCAAAGTGCCATCGGTTGTTTTTTCCTCGATTTGAAATATAAAACACGAAATATTTGATTACGATACGATCATTTATTTATGTTTCCACCGAAGCGAACATACAAACAAAAGTTTCATTAGTTTCGAATGTTTAATTAATATACTTATCGCGCGACTGTAAACCAAACACGTTTCATCCGCGACGTATAGCGGTAGATTTTTAGATAATATTAAATGACATTTACTTATCGATCGAGTTTTATGATTGGAAACGTGCACGCGGGTGGGGGTTCGTGACAATGACTCGCCGCGAATTCATTATTTTTTTCGCTGCGAATATCGTGGAAATAAAATCGATCTGATATTAACTTGCGGAAATGAATAATTCGATGTCAAAGATTCGTTTTGCCGTCAACGAAACGCAAATGTGTTTTGACAAACGTTCATGGACTTTGTATCAGTTGGAGAGACCATTTTAGCAACGTTTGATAAGCTCGACCAAAAAGCAGTAACGTTGTTGTACGCACTTCAATTATACAGCGTAACGCTGTGATTTCACGGAACTTTTTACATCAAAATTGCATTGAAACTCTGATATTTAGATTGCAGATCAAATGCAGCGCTTTAGCTAATATCGGAAAACAGTGAAAAAGTTATAGATGAGTTGCCTATAACTTACAAAAAAGTATGTAAAATTTGTATCAAACAAATTTTAATATGCACAAAAATCTTAATGCGATGTATGATTATTTATAACAATAATTTATTACAGTTTATTACAATTTATTGTAATGCTAATTAAAATAAATTTAAACTGTAAAATTGCACAGGCTTTTTGTAAACTTACCAAAAGCCTTTGTAACATAATCCGCTTTTAGTTGTTGAACAAAAGTTGAAGGAAACGGGCAAGGAGTCGTGGCAAGTGGCATTAGGTTTATCGACGCTTATTCAGCGTTGGTGATTGAAACGCGCTCGGCAGGAGTGGCTCGCATTAAATTATAAGTCGGTCTCCGAATGCGATTCTTCGCAGTCGTTGTGTTATCCAGCGTTGCGCGCGGTGTAACCGTATTTTCGAGCACAAGCTCTTTCCCTCCAGTGGTTTCCATGGACATTCGAGTCGCGAGCATCTCTTTGGCCGTCTCGTTTCCCTTTTTCCTGACAGCTTTTCAGCTCAATCCGGACTTCCGTACGTAGCTCGTATTTTAGAGCGCGCGGCGGTATTCCAGTGATTGAAAAGTGTACGCTCGATCTGGACGAAATTAATCGAATGTCGACGGTCCTATGGAATTTCCTTTCCTTTGCCTTTTTCACGTGCGGATATTCCTAAACTCAACCGACTATCCATATTTTGTGTATTCCAATGCCTTTTGTGAATGCGCTTTTGCGCGGGCTCCAGACAAAAATTCAATCCGCCAAGAAAAGGAACGACTTCTGTGCCAGCGCGAAATAATCAGTTTCTTAATTCATTTTCTCAGTTTCCACCATCTTTCAGTATTCGGGCTTGTCAGAGGCAGCCGCAATCTATACTGGAACTACTTTAACTGTGTTTACCATATATTCCCATTTATTATGTTGATATAATATAAGTGAAATTTAATTCTTGAATTAAAAGAAATTCAGTAAATTACAAATTGCAGTATGAAACAGAAAATGGCTAATTTTGATGAAAAACAACCACATGCCAAATTTCAGCGTTCAATGTACACTTAGAAAAATGTTATTAAGATGTACTAGATTTACAGAAATTTTCACCATATCCAAACTATAGTAAGTTGCAAGAATTTTTAATATTGCACAGTAAATTCTAATTCACAATATATGACAATTTCATCACTAATTCTTCTTCGAGCTAACACAAATTTCTTTTTAATGAAGAATTTTCTTCACATAGAACTGAAAAAAGTTTAGTATGTTTTATTTTTTTTTTTTAATACTATTCGACCCATACTTTTCCAAACTTTTACCAGATTAAATAATTGGTAACAATCCGGAAACAATCTGAAATCAGTCTTGAAACGCAGTGAGAAGTTTCCGACATGTAAATAGAAATTCAGATTTCTGGCGATTTCTTTATTATTATTGAATAAATTCGTTTTTTTAGAACAGGTTTTTTATGTTTCCCTTAAAAGCTATTAAAAAAGTAAAAATATTGAAGCCCAATACATGAAACTTTTGTTCAGAGAAACAGTGTAGCTTAAAACATAATAATATAAATAACTGTAAAACATCACTCGGATTGATGTTTTTGGATTGTTTATAAATAAAAATGGAAATAAACGAAGGCAGTTCCATGTACAAACATGCATTGATTTATGACGAAATATGAACGATTTCTTTAATGTTCCTAACCAGTGTAATGTTTATAACGTTCAATAGAAGAATCCAATACTTACATCCAATCCAATTATTACAAAATGGGCTATGAAATAACTTGAACAGTTTGTTGATTTTTCATTTCACACATTCCTTTCCAATTCTACAATATTTGTACATCTACCGTTAGACAATAAAGTTCTGTTTTTTTTTTCGTTTGCAATTGTAAAACAGTATTTTCGTGATAAAAATAGCCTTCTAATAATAAAAAAATAATTATAATACCTCTACCGTTTTCAATATTATTCAATGAAAATTCGCTGTTCTAATCTGTTATTCGCACCATTACGTACTGACAGAAAAAAAACGAGTTATTGGTTCAGAGCTCGAATAAGATTATAATCCAAATCAAACTGCGATCACATGTATTTACCAATCACAATACATAATTTCAGTCTGCGTACTCATCGGCTTTTTATAATCAATATTTACATCAAAACTAATCAAAATTTTACCAATTTTTCAATCTAGATTAAATGTCCACTTTGTTAACAAAAGCGCAACTACAACATATGCGTACTAATCTCAAATCACGAACAATTCCGGCCGACTGAACAAAATGAACGCAAATAATTTTAGCAAATCGCTCTGGTGTTGCATTTACGTTATCGACACGTAAACACTTTCCGGATATCAGAATTCAAATTTGCTACAACGATTCGCACGAAAATGAATAATCTTTCGTAGATTTAACCTTCGAGGCATTTTAATTCATATCTAATATTAAATGAGGCGGCACTTGCTTTGCCTTGCCATTTATCTTTGAAAGCCACCCTTTCATTCGACGCGTCTGAGAAAGTAGTCCATTAAATCAACGAAATTCCGATATAGCTGGCAATCGCGCAACGACGAGCGCGGCCGGGATAAAAATCTTTCATTAATTCCGAGCTTTCACTTCGGCGTCGCGCTGAATAATATAATGTTATAAAAATCAGATACTGCTCTTCTGCGAACAGTCCACTCACCCGAATCGAGTGTCGCTTTTTTACGACGCGCTGACGAAGTGCGTCCCGAACGCAGCAGTTAGGTCGTTATTGCGAACACTCAAAAAATCTCGCGCCGTTCCTTTCTAACAATCAGATCGATTTTACTTTCCGCCAATTCTGACGATCCGCTGGAAAGACGAACCTTTTTCCAGGTGAATATCGATTTAACCGGCGAAAATGGTGGAACGCTCGCCAGCGACTTCTTTTGCATAACAATGTTTCGAGTCATCGGGCGTGCATCGAAAGTAAAATCACGATAATGTAGATATTATTGGCACGATTCGGTATCAGTTTCAGCCGCTAATTGCAGCTCACTGAGGCGTGCTGTTACAGCGAGCATGCGAAACCGATGTTAGCATCCAGTTGCATAGACACGTGATATTCAGTATATAAGGCGTAGAATGTGCATCGCGAGTCAGCCACTTTCATTCATAAACGATCCGCGCGCGACAACAGGTACAATCAATCAAATGAAGACAGGCGATGCCCGAGTAGCCGAGTTATTTGCCAGGCTCTCGTATTGGTGTAATTTCATTTCTCGTACAATGACGAGAAGGAGTTGTTTAGGAGAGCGGAAGGTACTGTTAGAAAAATATTTAATATGGAGCAGCGACTGAGAGCAATTGATATAATTGCATACAATCTGGTGTCGGAAAAAAGTAGGTTAGTTCGAAGGTTAGGTTATTTCATATCGATTTTATTCCAAGCGATTTTACAGCAATTCAAAGGAACTTCATTTGATTTTATTCACGGAAAAAAACGATCGTCTAATTAGGTAAATGTGTAGATGTTTCTTTGTAAAATTTATTTTCAATCTAGAACAGCATATTTATTTGATTTACAAAGCCAAATATGACAAATATGACCATGTATGAAATAAAATAACTTTCAAGAACACATAGTTGTTTGTCTGATTCAATCAAGCGCATATTCAGGTTCATCTAAACCTTTTGTCTGATTCTAACAAGCATGCTAGGAAAACTTATTTGACTAAGTCAGGTGTAAAGTTTACTCGAACACGTAGTAGCCATACAGTTTATCTGAATAAAGAAACATGTACTCATAACAGTTCAATTTTTTCCGTGCAAAGTTCTCTGCAATAATTATTATGAATTGGAAACAATTTGGTGTTCAGTCAATATGTCTACTGTCAAATTATTTATGATCAAACTCAATCCAGAGTTTATATGGAGAAAGTCAAATATCAAGGTTGGTAGTCAATCATTAGTCAGACAACGTCCTGAATTTGTTTAGAGGCAAAAGATTTGTTTACCACATAAGATATATCTAGTAATAAGGTAGGTTAGTTATAAGACATTTAGATTTCACATCAGTTAAATAATCTCGAAAAAAGGTTGTTCTAACTAATAAAGAACACTGGACTTAGTGATGTGTCACAGATTGTTCTTAATTCCAAAGTTAGGAAAAAAAACTTGGCAGATTACCCAAGCAATACCACATTACTAATAATTCGGTACAGCTTCGACGTTATCGACTATCATGAAATATATTCAATATCCTCGTCATCAACGTCAACCCCTTACCGATGTTATACATAATTTACATAAACATAAACGTGCGTTTATGTTTATGTGGAAAAATGAGAGCCATACTGATACTATCAGTATACACTCTTAAAAATACCGTGTTGCCACAACCGGAATCCGGCTGTTACAGCCGGATTTTCTTGTCAATATTTGGTTA
>JABFPB010004938.1:0-14061 GCA_022817645.1 Ceratoteleas bidentatus
TTTCGTTAGTTTCGTTAGTTTTGTTAATTTCGTTAGTTTCGTTAGTTTTGTTAGTTTCGTTAGTTTTGTTAGTTTTGTTAATTTCGTTAGTTTTGTTAATTTCGCTAGTTTTGTTAGTTTCGTTAGTTTCGTTAGTTTTGTTAGTTTTGCTAATTTCGTTAGTTTCGTTAGTTTCGTTAATTTCGTGACCAACTGAGCAAACACCGATGGCGTTTGCTCAGTTTCCCTGATATTTTTCGGCCGAGCGAAATTCCGAGTTCAAAAGCGTCGTTTTTTGACACGCCGTCAGTTTGTCGTCGCTTTTCCGACACGTTCGCTAAATCGACGAAAAAAATATCGGCGCAAAACCCAATTCGTTTGATTACCGGTGCGTTTGTGCGAAAATCGCAAAAAACCGTGGCGCGAGATGCTGCGAAGAAAGACCGGGAGCCGAGTGCAGGAAACGGCGCAGCATTGCCGTGGGGAAGGACGCCGAAACTGGGCCACAATCGCGATGCCAGCGCCCATCGTTGCGCGTGCCCATCTCGGCTGCACGTAGCCCGACAAGGTCCCCGGCGCGGCACTCTCCCTTTCGAAATAATAATTATTTAATACGCGATCGGCAGAATGCGCGCCTGGCGCCTTTCTCGTTTTACTCTTATTCCCGAATAAAAGAGAGCTGCGATACATCTCGCGCCACTTTATTTGCTCGTTTTGTAAGGCGGGGCTCGTTTTTGGATCGAGCTACAACCTTCGGTGAAATTTATTGGGAGAGATTTGAAAAAAAGAGATACTACGAAGGAATGGGAAAAACGAAATTTGAGGGGTTTTGCAAGGAAATTTGTGGATCCTGAAAGAAAAAGAACAGTAAAAAGTACTATTAAAATAGAGACGCTGGGATACTAATGAAAATGAAAAAATTATATTGTAAAAAACAGTAAAATTTACATTGAACCAGTTAATTTTATTGTTTCAACAGTAAAGTTCATTGTTTCAACGTCACTGTTTAAACAGTAATTTTTACTGGTATTTTTCTCTCAGTACTGAAGAAAAATGGAGATTTTGTTTGGGGAGATTTTTCTCGAGTGAAATGGAATCTTATTTGAAGAACTGGGTGTATTTCGCTGGGAAATGTAAGTGTGTGGAGTATGTCTGGCTTTTATTTTTTTATTTGCTTGAATTTTTCGGGCCTTTTGCGATTGCTGTTGAATTTTTTATTTTTAATATTTTTGCAATCAATATACGAACGAGGTATCAAATATCAAACTAAATTACCTTTATTGAGGAAGTTTGAAATCGATAAACCAATAAGACTTTTGCGACATTTTCCGATATTTTAAAATTTTACGAGAATTCTTTTTCGATAAACGAACAAATTGATTAATAAAATCTAGAAAATTACCTTAGAATCATTGAGGCACTGTTCTTTTTTTTCAAGATATATATAAGTTTATTTTTACTTAAATTACATTTTTAAAACATTTTTAGTGTCAGAAAAAATATTTATCGTAGACGTTTTGAGTAAATCGGTCAATTCATCGGTATTTAAGTATTCTGGCGAATAATCAAACTATTTTCTTCTTTTCGTTGGAATTAATTTCATTGCAAAATAATCCGGGCTCTTGCCAACTCACTCAATTGATCATTACTTTACTTTAACTATTACTTTAGCTACTGTCCTATCCAAACGAAACTCCGTTGCGAATCACATTTTGAAACTTTTCATGTAAAAGTATAAAATTGTTTAATACAATTTTAAAGGATTGACGAAATAATCATTGTTCGCCAAAACATATCTTGATCAGCGAAAATTAAAATTCCGTCAAGATTTGAATAATCGCAAGATCGCAAGAATAATATTCGACAAGTATTGCGGCCCAGCGGGCGAATTCGGCCTTGATTAATGTCGCACAGTGACGCTCGACGAGCAATAATAAATACGCCGTGCTCGCGGACAATGGCACGAAAATCGGATATAAATCGGTATAGGTTTTATAAAAATGACCGGGCGTCGTGCGGGTGAAATTTTTAAATCGAAAACTATAAAAGTGCACACAAAAGGTTAAGTGAGCGATACACTGTGGCGCGCTCTTTATAATCCTGAAAGAGCGTAAAATGCGAGGGCTGAAATAGAAAAGCCGAATCACGCAGTGGCGACGAAAAACGGGGTTTGATAACGTATCGTTACCAAAACGGACGAAATTTCGACGCATCAGATTTTCTGTGATCTGCATTTTATTTCACCAGATTTTCGGATGAAATTTCAGTTTCATCAGATCTTCGGATGAAATTTCGATTTTATCAGATTTTTAAATGAAATTACAATTTCATCAGATCTTTAGATGAAATTTGTATTTTGGCAGAATTTCGATTCAAGTTTCAAATTTCATCAGATAATTGAATGAAATATCAATTTTATCAGATTTTCCAATGAAATTTCAATTTCATGAGATTTTCGAGAGGAATCTGAAAAACAGAAAAAACCGGTTAACGGAAAGAAATCCGAAAATGAATGCATTACTTTGCCACACCACATTCACTAGTTGCCCAATCCGCGAATGGATTGTTCAATCGATCGTTTGTTTTCGAAACGACGTGCGGACTTCGGATCGGGCGGATTTCTCGTCGGAAAAAATGCAGACGGTTTTCTTTCTGCGATATTTTCGACGCGAAAAAACCGTCTGCAGAGATCAATTTGTCTGCTGTGCTCTGCAGCAAAACAACCTTTTTCTTCCCGATAAATTATACTTAGAGCGGGCGAGGCTTTGTGTGCCTGAAAAAGAGTGTTGTAAATAAGGTAATTTATGTCATATTGTTCGACGGACTTAATGTTTTACGGAGTTAATCTCGGCTCGAGGGCGTTTTGGCATTATGTTGCAGTTCGCTTCGTTGCGATTGTTATAATTAAACGAGTCCGTCGTAAAATAGTCCATAAGTAATTTGATTAAGCGGTTATTTATTTAATTTTATTTTAACTTTCAATTGATTCAATTTCTACACTGCGAAAAAAGTTAAATATTGTAATAAAAATATGTTATATAACAAATTTTAATTTATTTTAACATACTTTTTGTGAAATTATTTAAATTATATTATTTTTATTTAAAAATGTTTAATTAATTTAATTAATTAAAATAATTAAAACAATTTGTTTTTAAATATTTTACCTATCTCGATCAACAAATTACGATTCCGCTTGTGGTTTCATTATATGAAAGTATAACTGCATTAACGCCTTAAACGGCGCTCAATTGCACCGCGGAATCAATTAATTCCGATTCCCGGAAAGGCTGAAAAATCGATCGGCGCGTGTTATTCAGGGGGAAAATCGCGCGAGTAAAAAAGGAAGTGTATGCAATAATAGAAACATTTGAATGTGTTCGCGTTAATTACTCGGCATGCCTGCAACGCACGAGCATGCGAGACTCATTACCCAACATAATTAGTAACTAACGACTTCCATCTGATAAGTCGTTAATCCGAAGAGAGTACCGGAAATCGTTGGTTTCGCCTCCAAGACATTTCGCCGCGCAGCGGCAATGCCGCATTTCGATCCGCGTTCGGCTCGCTTTTCCATGCAAATTAATCAACGCGCGTTTTCAACCCCGCAAGAAATTAACAACAATTCCGCCGCGAACATTCGCCGACTTTTTACCCCGAGCTTTTTGTCTTCGGAGCATCGCTGTATCGACAATGTTCCGACAGCGTGAGAATGCACGTCAAAACCGTGATTTAATGCAATCCCGACGAGTATGTTAAAGCTGCAGATGATTTATGTGGATCGAAAAAGCGGCATTTAATTGGAGTGGCTTTGTTAGACGAAAATGCGGCTCGATGCCAACTTGTGACATTTGTTTGATAATTTGAAAAGAGGGCGGATGTACACCCCGAACAAAACATCCACGGGGTTCGGAAATTCCTACTAAGATACCATGTTAAATCTCCAAAATTGACCCCAAAAATCTCTGTCTCCCAAATATCTCCGAGAAATCCACGTAGAATACACGGGTTTGCTCTGTTCGGGTTGAGGAAAAAATGTATTAAGAGTTGGTAGATTCAGAGAGAATTTTACTACTCCATATGGTACACAACATTTTAGTCGATGATATAGAAAAATTTACCTAACGAGATAGGAGACAAACATTTTTTTTACAAAGTTCACAAAGTTGGAATAATTATTTTCACACTGTATGCCATGTAGATATTAATAATATATCCAGAAAATTTCAGTACAACATTTTTTATTTTTTTGTTGAACCCGAAATGGGAGTTTGGGGGTATGGAGTAATTCCGACAAATGAAATTTTTCTTCAAACGGTGACCTAATGCAGTGTTTCCGTGCGGCGGACGTTTTTCGCGCGCAAGAATGCACGCGAAGAAAGTGGCCGAAACGGGCGACGGGGAAAGCGGGCTCGGATAGAGGAGTGCTAGTCACCGCAGTGACATTCCACAAGTCACCTTGGCCGGACCAAAAATCCGAGTGCCGCAAAAGGAGGCGGCCCCAACCGTGTCGATTGGATCATAATCGCGCCCGGATCGGCTTTTTATCTGCCCCAATAATTCACGCGCCTATCTTATCGGCACTCGGAACACGACGTCACGCAAATCACGTTTTTAGCGCAACTCGTCCAGCGGAAACTGCGGGACATTTCTCAACTGCGCCCGGCTTAGGCGCATTGAAGCATTTCGGTGGCCAAGAGTCACGCTCGCGGAATTGTTTTGAGGTTTAAGTGAAAATCGTTCGGAAATCGAATTTCCGCGGCTTTTCTGGACGATTTACATGTCTTTTTCAATAGTAAGAGGTTTGTTTACACTCCTGTGACCTTCACTGGACTTTGTTTACGGTTCGCGACCTTCATCTTTGAGTTTGATGACCTTTATTTGCATTTGTTTATGTTGGTCGACCTTTGTCTGTTACCATTCTGATCTCCTCTTAGGGTCGCTTGGGTGTATCGGTTTCCAAATAATGCATTTGTTGGATTTCCGTGGCTTTTCTGCACGATGTACATTTTTTTTAAATAAACCTCTTACTTTTTCAGTAGTAAGAGGTTTATTTACACTCCTGTGACCTTCACTGGACTTTGTTTACGGTTCGCGACCTTCATCTTTGAGATTCATGACCTTTATTTGTTTACGTTTTTCGACTTTTGTTTGTTAGATTCTTATCTCCTCTTAGGGTCGCTTGGATGTATCGGTTTCCAAACAATGCAATTGGTTTAGGAGAGTCTTTGACTTTGTGCACTTAAGATTGTTTCGACCTTGGTTTTTGAGTTTGATGACCACGCATGAAGTTACCTAGATTGACCTTTGTTTATTATCACAACGACCTGTATTCGAAGGAGATTCTATCTTTTTTTTCTGATCTTCACTCACCGCTGTTGTCACATTTATTTACGACTTTCGACCTTTGTTTATCATCTTAACGTCCTACCTTCGTCGACGTTTACATTTCCTCATCTTCATTCGGCTTTGTTTATTTTTGTCGCCATTGTTTACCTTTCAAGCATTTCTTATCCCACTTCGTTGACATATTTACCTCTTTTTACGGGCCGCGTTTATTTTTCTTCACTTTCATGGCGCACTTTCAAAACGAAACAACGAGCGGTCTTACAAAAAAGCGCATTTACTACTGTTCCACATTGTTAAACAGCAAAAACTTTGCATGAGCCCGATGATTTCAGTAGTCACGTATCAACCGCAAATCGCGTGGCGAAAACGGCGGAACACATTTCAGTCGCGGCCTTTGTCGACACCGGCTTGAATTTCGCGGACTCCCGTTGCGGAAGAAACGCGTTTCGCAAAAACGGCGCCCGGCAAAAAGCGGCGCTTTCCGAGCTACGTCATGACCTAATCCAATCTCGAGATCTCGGCCCGAGAGAAATGCTTCTGATGTTACTTCCGATCTTTATTTACGATGACGTAATCAAGAACCTTTCTCTCGATGTTTTTATCTGAACGACAGGCGCTGCTTATGCAACAGCCACATCACTACGCCGACAGCCCGGCCGGGTGTGCGCACTCGGTTTCGACGGTAAATATAGCCCGTCCTTGATCGCCCTGCATTTTGGCAAATCAGTTCAAATAAAGGAGGTCGATTAATATCCAACCAGGCAATGGTGTCATGGACTGGTTGCCGGTTCCCTCTGACATCCTGACCTAATGCTCGATTGCTATTGTTTGGTCGACCAAAAGTGTCTGGATTTTGGAATTTTGAAAATCTATTGACTTTAGGACTTACGGTCTTTAGTAAGAGAGAAGAAGGAACCAAGTGGTCTTATGATATCCCTCCCTAGTAGAAATTTAAACTAGATTTTGGGATGAGTTTAGTTCGAAGCGTTAGATGCAGGGTCTTCATCTAACGCTTCGAACTGATAAACACATCCAAGGACAGATGTGGATCTAAGAAAGTGAGCAAAATTTTACAGAGAAGGTCTTTGAAGAAGAGGTCTGGATTTGGGAATTTCGACAGTCCATTAACTTTAGGACTTATGATGTCCTAGAAGGTGGTCTGAACCAGATGATCTTACCATATTACTGACTTAAAAGTCAGATGAAGGGTCTTCCCGTGAAAGTATCAAATTGTTAAATACATTAATGGACGGTTGAGGATGAGACAAATTTACAGAGAATGTCTTCGAGGAAGTGACTACAAAGACACCGTTTTAATGACGACGAAATACACATGAAACTGTTGCAGAACTCTTTACCGTGCCTTAAATCACTGTTTACGATATCATATTTCTCGCAACAAGCTTCGCGTTAAAAACTTATTAAATTGAAGAGCACAGTTTAACAGTGCCTTATACCTTGCAAGAGTCCAGAAACGTAAAGCCCTGTTGTAAAATCGCGTCTTGCCCTGGCACGACTAAAGCCAAATTTACCTCCTTCCCTGTGAGTCTTTATCACTCCGGTTTCGCAACGTCGCGTTCGAAGAATGGGAATCTAACTGGACCCGGAGCCTTATCATGGAGGAACCTTGACATTCGTGACTCGGTGAGAAAAATTCAAACCCGGCCTAATTTTGACGTTACGCAATCTCTACGACGACATGAAGTCGCTGATAACAGTGAGCGAACGAACATCCTTGAACTTATTCGGGGTGGGATGGTTTCGTCGAGATAATTCCGTGGCGCGGAAATAATCGGGATGTCGTTGAAACTCAGTTCACGCCCGAGTTTATATTTTTAATTATACGTTTTATGGTTGTTTCGTCAATTACCCCTCATCCTTTGTCACTGGCATGACGAAGTTATATAACTGTCTCGCAGTGTGTAAGGAACTTGCGTTCTCTCGGAGCTTAAGCTAATGTCTAGAGTATAACGTCGATACTAATTACTAAGTTAACATACACGCGAATAAATGCCGCCATCAAATACCCTGGCTGGCGTTTTCGGCGATTTTTCGTTTAATTGCTAATCCCGTCAGGACCGTTTCACGCCCGTAGCCGAGCGTTTTATTCGAACCCATCTTTGCGAAACTTTCGAGGGAATCCCAGTTTTCTAACGAGCATTCTTTAGGTAGCAACATTCAGCGCCACCTATACAATTGGAGTCCGCCAATTGTGTTGCCAGTCGGCCGAATCTTTCTCCGGTGCGTGACATCCGACAACAATTATTAACAAACGTGAAATTAAGCAGCATTAAGTGCGGAACGAGAAAGGCGGCCGAAAGTGTCACTCGGTGTCGTAAAGCGGCGCGTCCGACGATAAATCGGCCAATTTGTTTACAATTTCGTGGTCAAGGCGGTCAATTGTGTATGATCGCCCGGACGGACCGTGGCTTTCTTCGCCGCTAAGAAAGGAAAGAACCGATAAACCCGGCCGTTTATTCGTTCGTTATGGCACTCGCAGGCGCTTCGGCGAAACGGACTTACGTCCGCGTAAATTTCATCACGCTGGACGATAATGACTGCCGAGCACTCTCATTCTTTTCCTCGTCGCGAAATTAAACAATTTCGTGTCTCACAACTCTATTCCATTAAGGCGCGTAATTGTTTCCTTTAGTTGCAACCGAAAAGAACGTGTTTTTGATACGAGGCTCAAATGAGATTGCGTTAATCTCGATGCCGGCGGGGAATCAGCAAATTGCGGATTGCGGGGAAGCGCATCAACAATTATTTCAGCGAATCCGAGCCCAGAGACGATTGCGGTGTCGGCGCTCCGCTGCAATGCTCCGCGCGACCAATTTTCGAGGCACTCGGGTGGTTGGGAGCAAAAAATATTGTTGCATTCGAAAAGCTGGATCCTCTGAGAAGCGGGTGGGATGGTTATTTTTGGGGTATAAGGTTGATTGGGCCAGGATGGCGACGGATTACGAAATGGTGTCGGGACGCCGAGGAATCGGGTGCGGCGCGCTCGCGCGACAAAACGGCGAAAATAAACGGCACAGTCTCTCGGGCGGCGCGGCCCGAGCATTCCTCGACGCGGAAAGTGCGGATATCGAGCGACGGGCGCGCAATGGGCGCGCGATTACGTGAACCTGCATTCCTGGATAGGAGAGACGCGCGGGCTGCCCGATGTCGATGAACTTGCGGGACGATAATTTCCTGGCTTTTGTCTGGCATTTTTGCAGAAGCGGGTTGCGCAACGTCAAGTCCGCCGGTGATATTCGCAATTTTCGATGCCAAAGACAATGCCTGAAAAGTGTCTTGCGGCTGCGCAAGTAATGACACGGGAAATGCGCTCGAGAAGAAAGTTAAATAGTTGGCAATTAGGCGACTACTTTTTCAGGCTGCGCACGATCGAGTCGAGCGTTTTCGATGGAAATTGAGCGGGGAGCGAACTCGGACCTCGGGTTTTTAAATTTGAGTGGGGGGCTTTCTTAAAACTTAACAAGAAGTGTTAAGAAAGCGGAGGTCAGGTGGGATATTGGATTGGATGGTCGTTGAAGTCATTATCTGCATTCATATTGCGATTTGCATGAAGACATCTAGTTCGGAAGAATTCTTGCAAAAGTTTCGTTTGGTAGTTTTCTAGACGTCGACAGGTTATTAAGCGATTGAACCGACGCCGTGGAAGTGGACCGTCAGAGTTCGTCGTTTCTCATCAGCGGTTTGCACGAAGATGTCGTGAAGTCGAATCAGTGTCATTTCATAACACGGCGCTTGTTTTGGTCTTATAAAAGAAAGTCGAGCGGCATTTTTCCTCTCGGATAAATGAAATTGCTTGACGATATCGACAATTTTGCATTAAAAACAAGCGAGCGCTATCAACGCGGACGATCGACCGTTTCGCTGGTTTTAGAGCAATTCGGTCCGTGAAGCTTCGCGTTCGGGACTTATCCTTTTTCCGCAAATGTCTCGACCGACTGATTAAAAGACACGATAAGCGGGTCGTTTTCGTTTTTCAGACAAATAAAGACTACTTAAAGCACTTGGCATACTCCTCTCTTTCCACAAAAGTATGCTAACTCGGTTAAATGTCGCGTTTCCTCAGTAGAAAAAGAAACGCCGAGAAAGGTTTTTAAGCAACGCGAAATTACATGTTCGCCAGCGCGATGTCTCGCATGAAGTTGTTTTTGGTTTGAGGAAAGTCCGTCAAGGCGCGTGCATTGTCGCGATAGACCGCGGACGAATAAACTCGAACGCACAAACGCTGCGAGCACGAGACGCATCTCGCGTCGCTCATAAGCTAGTCCGTAGGCGCCGGAGTGAAAGGGTGATGGAAAGTGAAAGATTTCGAGACAAGAAAAAAATGTCAACACGAATCAAAAGTCACGCCATATGCAAAGTACAGTTTACGAGGCCGATGCAGTCGTCTTTGCGACTTTTTGCATATTTTGCGGACCGTTACGATGGAATGCAGAGAGCTCGGGATGACTTTATTGGTATACTTAGCGCGAGGCGCTGAATTGGGGCAGAGAAGTGTCCGTGGAACTGGTCAGTGAGTGATCTCGTTCAAGACGCAACTCTTATGCAACATTAGATTGTTACAAACAAAATTTGTTCAAGTATTAAACAATTTAAATTAAATAAATATCCTCGATTAATTTTCTTCTCACCTCTTCTAGATTCTCAGATACAAATGCCCAACTAACTAATCAAACTAACAAAACTAACAAAACTATCAAAAATGTCCACTACTTTTCCTTTAAACACAAATTAATGTATTCTTAACCAGACTTTTAACCAACACTTAATTTACCAATTCCCCCTCCCCATTGCCTCAAACTTCTTAGTACCCACGGAATACAAACACAAAGTTTGCTTCGCATAAACAGAAAACATGCGATTCCTGCACAATTCATCTCTTAACCAGACTCTTGACCAAGCTAGTGGGGAGAGCGCCCCACCACTCGCGCGCTCTCCCCACTCCGCCGCGCGCCAATCGGCGCGCTCGGCGACTGAAGCGCGTCCGGCCGATCGATCACGTGGGACGTGACGCGCGCATTTTTGCGCTGACAAACATTAGCTGATTGGCGGAATATTGCGCCGCGTTTACCGAAAATCGACGTAACGCCTGAAAGCATTTACGTAACTTTGTGTGCACGTTCGGCGCGTAAGCATGACGGACGGTGTGTGCGCACGGGGCTCGATCGGGGATATATTCGCGACGCGCAAACCGCTGCGGCTTTCGAAGTTGAGGTTCGGCCTTTACACTGACCCAGTTATCGCGATTCGCGGCGCCCGTAGATGCGGCCGGCTAGTCGCGCCTGTCTCTATGTCAAACGCATGCAAGTTACATAAACCCGGTCCAATTATTTTTTCGGGGGCCCGGAGAGCCTCGAGCGTGGCGCTTTCTTAGAGCCTCCGAGAGACCGCGCGCGTGAAATTCGGAGAAACCTGCTCGAAAAACGCCGACTTTCTTTTTCGTCGTGTTTCAGGCGGACACCCTTGCGCCCGAAATTCGCACAGATGACTCATTCAAGAAATGCAAATTCCCGCTCGATATTCCCGCGCGTCACGGTCGCCATTATGCAATCCAATTTGCAATGTTTCACGGGTTATAAACAATCTGCGAAAGAGAAATTGCGCGATTTGGAGTGCTTGGTTTGGGCTCGTCGTCCGTTTAGAAAAAAAAGGTCGGTGAAAAAGCGCGACGAAAAACGGAAATGCGGTTGTTGACGGAGCTTTTACTTTCCCGCGTGGCAGAAATTGTTAATACATTTGTTTCGGGTTACGGCGAAAAAGGCGGGACGGACGGAAATTTGATTAATTCCCGCCGACGAAAATTATTGTAAATCCGTATGAATAATCGCGCGCTCGTGTAGTCTTTGAGTTATGAGCGGAAAAAATTTTTAATTGAATTTACCGTGTTGTCCGCGGCTTCGCAGACCTCGGTATATTTACTGTTTGCGTCTGACAGTCGTAGATATTATATATCAAAATCAAACGAATAATTGGAGCCAACATGTGCCGGCGGACAATTAAATTGAAGCTCGAAACCGCGCAGGAAAAAAACGTGGTCCCGGTGAAAAAAAGGAAAAAAGCGCGCGAGTTAACTGAATTTCGACAAATTGAATTACACTGGAAAAAACGTGGTCAATATTTATCGCACCTTAAAAACCCTTTTATTTTATTCGTCGCCGAAAAATCGAGCCCGCGCGACTCGCTCACACTCGCGCAAACAAATTTTTCCGCCAAACCGGAAATACCGTTCATCGATCGGTTGACGTTTTCATTAAACGCGGGCCGATTTCGTTGACGCCGTTTCGCTCGACGAGCGCGCACATTAACGGCCCATAAAGCATATTAAAATTCTCCGTCAAGCGTGTATCACGAATCCGCGAAAAAACGTCGAAAAACCGGAGCTTAAAGAGGCCAATTACCCGCGAGCAATTAAAATAATACGCGCCCGGCGGAAATCGCGTTACATTGTTCGTCGCGTCGGTTTAATTAAATTCCCGAACGCAGCATAAAAAATCCGCGTTAACAATCGTGCTGCATCGATTTGAAATATTGAAGAATGACTCAGAAATAATTAACAATGATTCGTTATTCAGTTGAGTAATTTAAAATGTTGAAAAACGGTTGGGACTCGAATAGAAAATGGACGTATACTATAATGATTTAGAATATTCGAAAATGACTGATCATATCGAGTAATTAAGTGACTGCTGTTAAGAGTTAATAGAGATTTTAGACAATTATTTGAAATGATTTGAAACTATGACTCAAAATATTCAACAATGACTCATGATTTAGATCAGTGATTCGACTTAAAAAAGTGACTACGTCATGATTGAAGGATGACTTGAGTCTTTAAGTAATGTACACAAAATATCTATCAATGACTCGAAGTGTAGAAAAGAGACTTAACTTAAATTAACTTAAGTTAGTTTAAGTTATCTTAAATTAATTCAAGTTTAAGTTAACTTAAATTAACTTAAGTTAATTTAAGTTATCGTAAACTTAAGTTAATTTAAGTTATCTTAAATTAATTCAAGTTTAAGTTAACTTAAATTAACTTAAGTTTAAGATAACTTAAATTAACTTAAAATTAAATTAACTGATATTAACTTAAGTTACTCACTCTAAAGTTTTTAATTGTAAAATGTGAATAAAGAATAAAATGTTTCTTCTTGCCAAAAAATGAAATCCCTCGGAAATACAATCGAACGCTCCACCCGCGCGTCTAATCGCACAAGTTGACTCAATAAATCCGCGTCTCGCGATCTACGCCGTCTAAAAGCCGTAACCTCTCAATAACGTTATCGAATATTTGCAGCGGTGAAATACAACGCGCTTTGCATATTAGATGGAAGACGAGTTATTACGCATATTATCGTAGAAACTGCAACAGCTTTCGCGATAGTGCATGCATCTCTCATGCAGATACGTAGATTAAATCAATGGCCGGCGAGAACGCACTTACGCGGCGGCACTTCCGCGTCCGGCTCGGAATATTTGATTCGCGCTAATTAAATTCACATTAACCAAGTTATAAAGCGCGGCCGCCGTTGTCCCGTCGGCCGATAATAATCTCGCTGCCGTCGATAATTAGAACTTTGCCCGTCGCCGATATTTCATTCATTTACGGGCGCTTTTCGCGAAACCGAGCCGCGTCGTTACTTTAATTGCCCGCGCGAATTACGGTGCCATAAAGTCACGGGCGCGAGTGCCGTTACGCGACCGGACTCCCAATATTTCGAGTCAAATTTCGATTCTACGAGTCATGCTTCAATATATCATATCTTTTTTGTAGATTTCAAATCGTATCTCAGGACATTTTTCCATGATTCAAGTTAGTGTAAGGACAAGTAACAATGATCAAGTCATTATCTTGAATTTCTAATACTTGTTCTATGATTTCAGTCGGTTTAATATTTTGAGTTACATTGTGGAGTCAGTTCGATATTTCATCGATCCATTTCTTCTGCATATTGTCACTCTTAAGTCATTAAATAATGTCGAATCATTCAATGAGTAATTTTTCAACATTTGAAATCATTGAAGTATACCTTACTAATAACTACTCCAAACTTTAAGTTATTTTTCAAAATGTTGAGTCACTCAACTTTACGTCGAGTCTCTGTTCGATACTTTGAATCATTGTTCGATATTTCAAATCATTCTCAAATCTCGCAAGTCACTCGTCAACACTTTAAAACGTTGAATCATTAATCGATATCATGAGTCATTGTTCAATGTTTAAAATCATTGTCTACAATCTCAGATCACTTTAAATGAAATCAATTAATAACGTTGAGTCAAAAATAGTGAGTCATTTTTCAAAATTATGGATCATTTAATTATACATCCAGTCTTTCGGGGTTTCAAGCCGTTCTTCAACATTATAATGTCCTTAACTGAACAACGAGTCATTTGAGTCGTTTAAGTCATTTGAGCAAGTTCAAGTCTTTCGTGTTTTCAAGCCATTCTTCAACATTCTAACTTATTTGACTAAACAATGAGTCATTTGATTCATTTGAGCCAATTGATCCTAGTCGAAATAAATGGAGTGATTTGAGTCTTTTGAACCAGTTGACTCTAGTCGAAATAAATCAAGTCATTTGAGTCATTTCGAGCCAATCGACCATAGTCGAAGTAAATCGAAATTGTATGTTTTCAGGTCAAAAACGCCATAACTCGATGACCCAACGTGTTCACAATTGACATAGAATGGGATGTTAAAATATGAAAATT
>JABFPB010004939.1:0-14062 GCA_022817645.1 Ceratoteleas bidentatus
CAATATAGTGGATCAGTTTACGACCCCTTCGACCCTTTCGATTACATGTACAGTACAACAGAAACAATCAGTTCGGATCCGGTGTACGCCGCGGTGGAAAAATCGGCGAAGTCGCCAGCTGTATCTCCAGCAGCGCCTCCGCCATTACCGCCTCGGAACTCGTCAGCATGGAACACCATCGAGAGAAGAAAAACCTCTCTGGAACGTCGGGTAAGACTGGAGTGAAGTAAAATATAATGCAGTTCCCTATTAGCAGAGAATAATTTACATATTAAAAAATACACAGTAATTTTTTTAATGTTAATCAGTATAAACAAATGAAATTCTAAAGATTTATTAATCTTTGTTTGTTTTTATAAACTTGCAGATATATTCATTTATTTAAACTGAATATGATGGCACAAAATAAAGCAAAGTAAAGAAATCTGCAATTATATCAGATTTCTTTACTTTGCTTTATTTTGTGCCATCAAAAATAATTTTTAATATTCTTTAAAATGTAGTCATTGATTATTAAGCGTATATCTTCCATACTAAACGGTACATTCTTCTCATTTTTCATCTTATCGATGCTCTAACTCATAATCTATTAGTTAGTTTTTTACCTGAAAATCTGAATTTAATTATGTATAAATAAAACGTTGATATTCATAGAAATGAACATCATCGTGCACTTTATCATTGTTTTAACATTGTTTTCATCTTTATTTTAACTTTTTTGAACATTTTTAATCAAGGAGACTTATTGTATTTATTTTTCATGTTTTGCAGCAGAAACGACAAACACGTTTGTACGAAAACGTGACAGTGATAAAAGCAAGAGCTTCGCTAAGAGACTGCGATTTGAAGGCTTTCCATAAGATGGTCAAATCTGTTCGAGGTTCGTACAGTTAAGAATAAAAATAATGTCGAACCCATCAAATAGTTACTCATCAGTTTACATATAAACAATTGTAGAGAAATTATTGAAACTTTTGAAATTATTATTAGAAACTTGAAAAATTGTTCATTACTTTATCTTCTCATTCAGTAATTGCCGTTGTTAATACTACCTTATTCAGTCAAATAATGCCGCAATTAATATTCTTTAGCGGATATGCCATTCAACGATCCCCATACCAATATTGGCTACGTGACGAGTCCGATGATAGAAAACATGTACCCGGACGGCACGAGCATAAAGCTGGTTGTGCATCCACAACTGCCGGATGATAACAAGGACCCTATTCCGTCCATAACGTTTACCTGTGATGGTAATAATTTACTTCTACATCCTCAATGAGATATTTGTCAGAAGACACACCTTTTAAGTAACTTACAGATCAATTGCATCTTCTTAGTTTTCAGAAACATTTTTCTACTTTGCACACTGCATAATATTTCTTCATCACGATACACAAATTTCATCAATTATATAAGTTATCATTTAATAAACAATTTATAATTGAATATGAAACAGATCAAGATTTAGCACTCTAATTCGAACATTTTTTAATAATACGATTTCTGGTAGACTTATAATTTCCCCTTACACCCGATGATTTTTTTCAGTTAATTGTAGCGTGGAACATGTAATATTGAACGTTGCCTGCTCGTTGGAGGACGAAGATACGGTCAACGTGGAAAAGTATTATTTGCGTGTCTGGGGATTGGCCGAGTATTTGTCGCCTAACACGACTCTTGCCCAGTACGAATATATTCATCAGTGCATTAAATTGGAAAAGGACATAGAGCTGGCCATTGTCACCAGGGCGCAAGCGAAACAGCCTCTAGCGAGAACGGTAGCACTTTCACTTATTCCGAAAAAAGGGAACACAAATTGCTTTCGTAAAGTTATTACATTCGTCTAATATTTTTAGCTCCAAGATGATGACAGGGATCAGTGCATTAAGTTGGAAGAACTACTGCCTAGCGACCCGTTGCAACCCATATCATATGATACTTTACTTATTTTATTAGGTGACCATGCACATATTATATACTTGATACACTGACATTGGTAGCTATGATGAAAAAAAATCTGCAAACAAATTTCTCTGAAAATATCTGGAAAAACTCTGGTATAAAAAAAATAAAAAACTATGAAAAACTCAGAAAAACTTTTGAAAAAAACTGAACGAAGTGCTGGAATTTGGACAAATTGTCTTCCAGCTCTTTTTCAATGTTTTTTTAGACATTTCCAAACTTTTTGACGATATTTTCAAAATAACAATGCAAAATTGCATTTTCATCAGAAAGAGAAAAAGTTGCAAGTGATTCGATCCCTAACTCTTTCTTCGCAGAAACCGTCGAAAAGGAAATGGAACGCATCGAAAACACCGCTTTACAGCTCGCCACGCCTAACCACGGCACCAGCCTCTTACCGCAGTTGCAGCCGCGAAGTCTCGTGCAAGCGGTCAAGGCCGTGTGCACGCTGATGGGAAGCATCGAGACCTACGAGATCACCGATGCGATCGACAACTTCGTGAACGCGTGCTGCCAGTTCTTGCCGCAGTCGCACACGACCAACATCGAATGCAAGAAGCCCGAAATCCTGCACGAGGACGGCGATTACTCGGTCGTCACGCTGCGGACGAAATTCCCCGACGTTATATCGTCGCACTGCCACAAAATACGCGACGCCGTGCAGGACCTGGTGGAGACATACTGCCACGCCTTCCGGGTCGACTTCCAGCTCACCACCAGGGGAGAATATCCCACGAGTAATTTGAACTTGCATTTTTTGCGGAATTCGCGGGAATGCGCTTTCACGGTAGTCAATGTAATCTTTTTTTAGACACACTGATATCGTGTGAAGTTTTGGACACGATTTTGGTTCGGGTGGGATCCTTGCACAGACTTCTTGCATCGTGGAACCACGACGATTACATAATAGCCGCTCAAATTTTCCATGGCACTAGACCCGTAGGAAACCCCGTCCTCTCGGAACCAATGACTCTTAATAACAGTTTTTACCCGAGAGTGCTTTTTAACACTTGGTGAGTCTTGGTTTGGATTGATCCTCAGTTTTGAGGGATTTAAACTGAAGTTAATGATCTATGAAATCCTTGATTTTAGGTTGGAGTTCCGGGGGATCAGTGTTTGTCAAGTGCCAAGAGAAGCGAGATTGGTTCTGGTACTGTATGGGAGAACCATGCAACAAGCGGAACACGAGTCGAATTCTGATGAAGGTTCCATGAGGAAGGAGGAGCTAGGCTGGGGTGCAATACAATTTTTCGATTATGATGGGTAATCGACTGAATTTTGCAAAAGTTATGTACCACCATTTCATAACAGTTCAGCATATATTTCATCTTACTTCCAGCGTGATGAGTCAAGGAAGTTACTTCATCTCCCTATGGCCTGCGAATGCAGACAAGCGACTGGGACCAGCTCCGGCTCCAGGCATCCATCCTCTAAGCGACACACATCCAATCGTGGGAATCGAACTTCCCGATTACGGCGGTCGAGTATTATTCCCAACGGAGTTCCGGGATTTCAATGTGGAGTCCTTGGACTTCAACTCCCTGGACATAAACACCCAAGAATTGCTGAGCGACCTAACGCAGCAAGACACCTTCTCCAGGTCATTCTATTTGTGGATTATAAACCCCTCTTTATGCCTCGAATTCAATCTTACTATCGTCTGAACTTCGCAAGATCGATCTTGAACGATTTTCCTGAAACGTTGTAGGCCACCTGTGGACGCGCGTGAAGTTTTGTGGGAGAAGCGGCATTATTTGCACAACAAACCGGAAGCTTTACCGAAAGTATTACTCGCGGCTCACAGCTGGGATTGGGCGTGTTTGCCCGACTTGCACGCCTCACTGCGCGTCTGGGAGCCTCTGCCGCCCATTCAGGCGCTGCAATTGCTTTTACCTTGGTAGGGTGCTTCTTCGTCCTTGAACTTGAGCTTTCGAGGTCGCGCGACGCTCGTCTCCGAATAACACGTTGCATTTTCTGCGCTTCAGCTTCCCCGATATGAAAGTCCGGGAGATGGCCGTCGGTTGGATCCGACAGCTCAGCAGCGACGAGCTCGTGGACTACTTGCCGCAGCTACTGCAGGCTCTCAAACACGAGACCTACGAGGCTTCGCCGCTCGCGCGGTTCCTCTTGGAGCGCTCGCTTTTGTCACCGAAAGTTGCACATCACGTGTACTGGCTACTCAACCAGGCGCTGCCTGGTCAAAGTCCACAAGTAATTAATCAATATCATTTGTAAAAAAGGTTGCTTAAAGTTAAGGGGATGGTTAAGCTAAAATCGGTGAAAAGTCGTTATGCAATAAATTTCATTTTCGTGTTTTATAACTTTGATTTAAAATTGGATAACTTTTGACTGTTTAAAAATACCCCACATTCCATTAGTTACTAACAAAATTGAATATTTGGTAACTTCTGTGGCTTGAAACCAATTTGTAAACAAGATTTCTTGAAAATTGATCGAAAAAAAAACGATTTTAACCATTTTTAATGGATATGATTTCGAAAAATTGAATGGATAGTATAATCTACATGTTCTTCGACCAGAATTCGGCAGAAACATCTTGGATCAACAATAAAAATCTCTGTGCCGCTCGTTACCAGCGAAGGCTGCAACTAATGCTGAGAGCGCTTCTTGCCATCATCGGCGACGCATTGAGGAACAGTTTCTTGACTCAGCAGCTGCTTGTTAAGGTAGGCATTCGCAAGTTTGCAACTTACATTTTTTATTGTCTTTATTAAGTCCAGGTGATGCACTCGTAAAGGACTAATCGAAATAGTAAGAGATTCAGAGAGATAATGCAATGTACAAAAACAAAGTAAAGGGAATGAAATAGAACAAATCAAATTAGATTAATTTAAATTAAATTAAATTCGAGACTAGAAGGGGAATCAAAGGGGCTGTGCGAAAATAAATTTAGTGAACACACCAGGGTGAGGAGAAGAACTATACTATCAGATACATGATAGAATAAATAGAGTAAATAAATTGTAATCTACAACACCGAAAGAGAAAATGGGAAATCCTTCAGAATTCCTCCATAGGCTCATTCAATAGGAAGATCCTTCAGCGCGATTTGAAGACCAAGAGAATATATGTAATTTAAAAAATTATTTTTGCAGAACTTGTACGAAGTTGCGGAGAACATAAAAAATACCAAAGAGTCGTTGAGGATGGAGGCGCTTAGAACTGGTTTGCAGAACATTCACTGTCTGCTGGTGGAGGATAATGGGACTTGCTTGCCTTTGTCCCCGAGTCAACAAGTGTTTGGAATCAACGTGCAGACATGCTCGTATTTTCCATCCTTCACCTTACCATTGAAAATCAATTTTATTAGCTGTGATAATGTTATTAGTCCTGCGATATTTAAGGTTTGCATATATAAAAACTCCACATCACCAATATACTCCCAACCACGAACCCCATTAACCCTATCACTATCAATCGTTTCAAGGTTGGTGATGATTTGCAACAAGACATGTTAACTCTACAAATGGTACGCATAATGGACAAACTGTGGCTAAAAGAGGGACTTGACCTGAAGATGGTAACTTTCGCCTGTGTGCCCACTGGTCACAAACGCGGGATGATCGAGATGGTGACCAACGCCGAAACCCTGCGCAAGATCCAGGTGGAATTCGGATTAACCGGTTCCTTTAAGGATCGGCCGATCGCCGAATGGCTGGCCAAGCACAATCCATCTGAACTGGAGTACCAGAGGGCAGTCGAAAATTTCACAGCGTCCTGTGCGGGGTACAGCGTTGCCACATATATCCTTGGCATTTGCGACCGACACAATGACAATATTATGCTGAAAACGTCTGGTCACCTGTTCCACATCGACTTTGGCAAATTCTTGGGTGACGCTCAGATGTTTGGCAATTTTAAAAGGCAAGTGTGATGTTTTTCTCTCGTTTTTTGGATCATCGATGTGGCTGATTGATTGGTTCTGAAAGTTGGTATTGAGTTTGAACATGTTTCTCTGTTGTTTTTCAGGGATCGCACGCCCTTTGTCCTGACGTCGGATATGGCCTATGTGATTAACGGCGGCGATAAACCGTCGGAAAAGTTCCACCACTTCGTGGACTTGTGCTGCCAGGCTTTCAACGTGGTGCGAAAACACGGAAACCTGATACTTCATTTATTCGGGCTGGTAAGAGTTAGTAAGAGAAGTTGGGACACCCGATTAGAAGGTCGGGTTAACGTTTTCTAGCAGGAGTCGAAATTCTTATAATTCGATGCTTCCTCTTTCACTAAACAAATTTGTTAATTATAATGTCTCATTGGAAACCAGTATTGGCTACTATTTTCAGATTGTCAATTTAAAGTATGGATTTTTAATATTTCAACTGTGTAAATTACTATCAAATGGTGTTTGAAAAGTTAATTTCCCTTAAATATTATTTTAAATAGCAGTTAAATAATGTGTAATATTATTTAGTTTGCAAACTTTTTGAAATATTTATTTTAATATTATTTTAATAGTGTTTATTTTTATTTTTATTTTAATTATATTTAAAATACCTATTTTAAATTGTTTATTTGATTATTTTATTATAGATTATTTTAACTATTCAAAATAGTCACTAATTAAAATCTATAGCTCGTCACGGATGGTAAAGATAGCTCGATGGTAACAAAACAGAGTATTAAAACTAAAATTAAAAACAAATTTGTTTACTTAAAAAACTATTTATATTTACATTGAAATAAAACCTATCATATATAATTTAAACACTATTTCAAATAATATTTTAATTTTTGTTTATTCAATTTCATGTTTGAGTTGCTATTCTCAATAGATATTTAAATAATTTCATCTTCAAAATAGGATTTCAAATACTATTCGCGAAACTTTAGACTATTTCGTGAAGTCTCTGAAATAGTTTCTTCCGAATATACGATTTTCTATGTACTACTTGAAACAAGACTGTTCGAAACACTCTTTTCTCGGAAAAAGTTGTTCTTTAACAAAAACTTGTCGCTTGTTATTCTGACTTTGATAAATCAGTGCGGAAGAAGCGATACGCGATTATCGAAAGAGGAACTATTATCAAGTAGACGGTCACTGTCAACCGACGTCTCCCTTGTGAGCGCTACGAATCACAATAACAGCAAGACTAGTCTCGGTGTGGTCGCGTGATTCCAATTTCAAAAACTTGAGTGTTTCGTTCGAAAAATTAACAATCGGGAAAATACGAATCGGAAATGCGAAATGAGTTACATCAACGTTTCAACTTTTGCGTACGAAAGTCGCCTGAACGAGTACACTCTTCTGCAGATGACTTCCTCCGGGATTCCTGGAGTGACCATGGATGCTGTGAGTTACGTCCAGAAGGCCCTATTGCCTGATCAGACGAACCCGGAGGCTGCCGCGACTTTCGCCCGGATGATCGAGAGTTCGCTGAAAAGCTGGTTTACACAGTTCAACTTCTTTTTGCACAATTTGGCACAATTAAGGTTTTCCGGGGACCACAATGACGGCGAATTGTTGTCGTTCATACCTCGTACTTATACGTGAGTTCTGAAACTAATTAATTCATATTTTTAAAGGGAGGTTTAAGTTTAAATAAATTATTATATCTTCAAGCTTAGAAAAAAATACATTTGAACATATCTTTAATTTTCATTTGCTTCTACTAATTAACTCTAAAATTATATTTCAATAGTATCAAGAAAGTGTCCAATTAAATTATCTAAAAATACATTATCATTTCAATAATATAATATTTTTATTAGCGCCATTGATATTTGGCATTTTAAGGTTCACGAATAAATTCTTTTTTCTATTGCGAGATTATGTTTAAACCATTTATATTTGATTATATTTGAACGGCAGTGAGTTTTCTCGAAATTCGCAGACAGATTTTGATTGAACGTAAATACGCTTGTGACTAGAGCGAAACATTTATTTATGCATACCGCAATTCTTGAAACTTAGGATGCAGCAAGAGGGCCAGCTGACGAGCGTGCAAGTTCACGGATATCAAAAAAGATATGATCCGGAAAAGTACTACATGTACATACTA
This sequence comes from Ceratoteleas bidentatus, assembly GCA_022817645.1. NCBI lineage: Eukaryota > Metazoa > Arthropoda > Insecta > Hymenoptera > Scelionidae > Ceratoteleas > Ceratoteleas bidentatus. Next base: position 7,989 of record JABFPB010004939.1, read on the forward strand.
CGTATCCAAAGAAAAGGTCAAACAGATCCTACTTACCTTTTTAGATCGTACAAAGAATTCTGTGAATTTTATCAAAAACTGTGCATACATTTTCCGCTTGCCAAAGTAGCTAGGTAAGTGTGCAGATAAATGAATTTACGACGTTATGCTCAAGAACGGGCTTCCCTTTGTGCGCGACATTTTTTATTTTGCGTAAAATGGGGCGAAATGCTTACGAAATACAACCGGAGTACAATGGGAACATTCAACGTTCATCGCAGAAACGCGCATAAGTATACTAAAGGGTGTATAATTTTTCAGCCTACCCAGTGGAATGAGTGTCGGGAGGTCTAATATTAAACAAGTCGCGGACAAACGCCGCGCGGATATTGAAAAGTTCCTGGTAAGCTTATTTAAAATGGCTCCCGAAATATCGCAAAGTGACCTGGTGTACACATTTTTCCACCCTATTTTGCGCGATCAACAAAATGCGGATATACATTTGAGGAAAGTGAAAGGTATAGTTTACTGATCCCTTTGTGTATGTAAAATATGTGTATATGTTGTGCATTTTATATAAGTAAAATGTGATATGAAATTCATGAAACGTGATTTTAGTTGGAAACTGGTGGACAGAGAAAAAGATGCTTGATAACGTCAAGAGCGGACAAATCAAACTGTCGCTACATTACACGCGCGGCACATTTTCTGTGATGATCCATCACGCGCGAGGCTTACCCAAAGTAGCCAATGCTCAAGAGCCGAATACTTACGTCAAAGTATACTTGAAGCCTGATCCGACAAAGGCGACAAAACGAAAAACTAAGGTTGTGAAAAAAAACTGTCATCCTTCGTTTATGGAAATGGTAAGATTCGTTCCATTTATACAATTGTTTAATTGAAAATAATAGTTATTTATTTTCCTTACACTGAAACGATTTAATAAATTGTAATTCATTTTATTAAATGAATGTCTTGTTCATAATAAATATGATCCTCTAAACTAGGTTTATAACAAAATAAAACTTTATTAATTTAGAATGAAAAAATTAATACATATATTCTCAGGTACTTTTCACTTTGAGTTAGGTTTGTCATTATTAAAATCAAGATTTAAATTAAAACAAGTTATTATTTATCAAAATATATTTTATCGCGCTAGAATACTATTTTTAAAATATTATATTCAATAGTAATACATAATTGAAAGTACGTTTATATGATATTAAATCATCGTATGATATTCAACTCGAATAAACCATACCGTATCAACTGAAAATTATTCAAATAAAATTGATAAAAATGATAACAAAATATGATAAAGTACAAATTCCAGTGTTATTAATTAGAAAATTAATAGAAGTTAATACATTATTATATTATGATTATTTTAATGGCTTCAATCATATTTTTTTTAATCAAACTTTTAATCCAGATAATTAAATTGCCTATTTCAGAACAATTTATTGACATAATACTTATCTATTGAAGTGGAAATTTAATTAAAAAACATTTTTAAAACCACTATTTTTAAACGTTTTAAGCTTTTATTCAAAGAGTTTAAGTTTATGAGTTTCTTGTAAAGTGTACGTTCAAGGTTCAATCACATAATTTAAAGTATTTTTTTAATTAGATTAAACTAATATATTTAAATATAAATTAATTAAACTAATACAATTATAGTTCAGTTGGTTCCAACCAACAGATTTTGAAAATATTGTATTAAAAGTCACTTTACACAAATTTAGGCGTTTTAGAAACGACTGTATTGGAATTTGTTTTTATTTATTGAGATTGTTGAGTATATTTCAAATGTATTATTCAAATGATCAAACTATTGAAATTAAAGGAATCAGCTGAAGTTGGTTATCACTTCAAAATTATATTTATTATTACACTAATTATGATTTTATTGTAATTAATAATTTCATGTTATTTAGATTAACATATCAGTACTTTATTTCTGACATTTAGATGCATTTGTGATACAAATCTTTTTCAATTTGTACTAAAACATTCATGTAAACAATATAATGTTTTGATCTAAACCATACAAATAAAAAAATGATAGTAAATCAAATTAATCGATTTATTTAATTTTTCATATAAAACGATTCTTTCACTTTTATAAAAATGACACAATCCTATTTTGTGTCATTTTTATAAAAGTTCGTAGCTCACGAATTTTACTACAAAAATACTAATAGGTATCATCTGAAATCATCTGAAATATATACAAATGATATAGATTCTGTATCATTTTTGTACATTTTGTGAGTTAGGGACTTTGTTTGTGAACATATTATTATTAGATAATTCTTAAAAACTGACCAGAGCGAGATTCTACGTTTATTGGAGAATGTGTCATCTTTGCGTCGACTTTATGTCATTCCGTGAGTTCTACGATTTTGTCCACCGCGAAAACTAGAAATCTTGCCTATATTTTCGTGAAATTTTGCCAATACATTTCTGTCTCATCAATATAAAAAACATGATTTTCTTCCTTTCTTTTTCTGGTTTTCAAGCGTTGACCAGTTGACATCTATTTTCAGAGGAAAACTTTCAGTGCTTTATAATGTGTCGCACCCGTGTATAAATAGAAAAATATTATTTTTTGTAATCTATTGATTCAAAATACAGTTTGAATTATTTACAAAAACTTTCGCAGTTATTCAAAAATAATAAAAATAAACACTAAACTAAGGATTAAGGTTCCAACAAATCACCTATATAACCTTGGATACTTTTTCTTTTCAGTTGGAGTACCGGATGCCCCTGGAAGTAATTAAAGAGCGAACCTTAGAGGCCACGATTTGGAACCACGACACTTTACAGGAAAACGAGTTCCTCGGTGGCATTCGCCTTCCACTGGGGCGGCTCGATTTGACCAACGAAATGGTCGAGTGGTTTCCGTTGGGCGGTATTTATAATACCTGTAAATAACTGCGTTCCGAAGAAGGATTCGGCTGAGGCAAACAAGCGGGGAAACGCGTGGAAGAGCAAGCGAACGTTTATATCTCAGATGCTGTCCTATATACACCTAGCACACACATCCACGAGATGGTTCACATCATTTGTCTTACGATTGGAAACCTTGATATATTTATTCATTTCCTGCGAGCATTATTGCACAAACACGATTTGCCGCGTATATTTATTGATTGAGCCGAAACAGGAACGGAAAAGGAACAATGAAATTGCAGTTGCAGATCCGCGCAACTTTTTATACGTTGAAATGTTTATTGTCGGATGGAATTTGTAAATAATCTAACGGATAGATTGGCGACATTTAGTCTTTTTAGGTCATCTTTTATATCGCATTGTATGAGTGAAGCATCGGGTGTGTAACTGAGCCGTATCAATTTGTATTACTTTTGCAAAGCAATGTATGGATTGTTCATCGAGCGATGACGAAACTTTTACACCGAGTCATTTGTAACGTTTACAATGCCGCGTAGATGAGCTCGCGGATGTCAAGAGTATTAAGTGGGATTTGTTTCAGAAACCAAATATTGTGGCACAGACGATAATCGTCGCGGCGCGTCGATTGGGCGTCGCGAGGTCGGTTACATTTTACGTATTATTTCGTACGGGACTTTGTAATATCGGATGATCGCGTCGGGTTTTTAACGCGCGGTAACGTTTTGATACACTTTTTGTAGATTGAAAAATTAGCGCGCCGTTTTTGATCGGTTTTGCACGCGATCCGACGATGGTATTGTACCGCTGAAAAATTGTGAGATTAAATTTTATAACGGAGTCGCGAGATCCTATGAGTAGGTTGACATATTATGGTTAGTGCTAGTGATTGATAATTTCGTGTCAAAAAACATTACGTGTAAGCTTTGTCACTGATATTATTATATTAATGAAAGACATACACAATACATAATTATATATATTATATATAAAACACGAGTACATATTTATTTGTGCGGCACTGTGTACCTGTAAATGCAAAGTCAGTGGAAGATATCTCGAGACGGGTTTCATATTTACAATGGTCTGAAGAATTAGTTATTCCACTTTGAAAAACTTATGTAAAAGGACCCCATCCGTTGGTGGCACTGTAAACACATAAAAAATGGCGGACGTAAAGCAAATGTTCATTAAAAACGATAAATTATTGAAAATAAATTTCTCAATAAAAACGTTTTTTACATTATAATTCAGCCCATTCTAACTGAAAATAAAATACAAAGGTTTTTTGTATGAAAATAAGTACTGTCGATCTGCTTTGTATCCGCCATTTTTCGTAGTTTTACAAAAATCCCCTAGGTTTGCATGCTATTCTGGGAGTCCTGTTAGTCTCTCGTCAGTCAAGGAAGAAATCCGAAGCCACACTCCTGTTTCGCTGGCCGTCACGAGGCTGCGTTTGCTGAACTTTATCGGAACGGAAGATTTCTCGCACAAGTCCACTCGATGGCGCCGTAAGAAGGAAATAATCCCCACTTTGGTCAAGAGAAGTGCGAACCTGGAACCTGAAACGGTAAGTTGACATTTTAGAAACATTTCGCAATAAAAAAATTGCTTTTCAACTGAACCAGTAACCTATTTCCTACGGTTCTAAATTATGACTATTATATTGTGATTATTATAATAATAAAATCATTTTATTAATTAAAGCACCTTCAATTTAACCTTTCTAGTGAATTTAAGGAGGTTCCGGCAAGATATCATTCATAGTGAGAATGTTTTTAAAAAAATATGTCATACATAAAATAGATTTAAATATATAATATACGTGTATTATATGTATATTAAATGTCAAATTGATGTTCTATCTAGGACTTTTATTTAAACAAAAAATTTTAATCATTTTGAAATGATTTTTCTAGACAAATCTCTTCAAAACTCTACTGTCTTCTTCTTGTGAAATATAATTTTTTTACCACATTTTTACTCTGGATCGTTCATTCCAGATTCCAATCCGTAATCATCTATCAAACCTTCAAATGAATAATTCCCCCGACCAATTTTTTCAACAGTGCCAACCCAATCGGCCAATTGCGAGCCATTCTCAGTCCGTCTTGACGTCCCCCATAATCACCAATGCAACTGCGAGGTCCCTCGCCGAACGGCAGATACGTGTACGGGTGCCTTGCTCGCTTATTTTCATCAGCGAATCTTTCCGGCCGGAACGCTTCCGGCTCGGGATAGTAATCTGGATCGTGATGGATACCATAAATTGGGATGACCACCCGCATGCCCGGCGGCAGCTGCACCTCGCTCTCCGGAATCCGATAGGCGCGCTCGCAGCGCCGCGACAGGAACGGCGCGGGTGGATATTTTCGCAGCGTCTCTGTATCGGGGCATTAATAACGCGCCGGCATTATTCTGCATATGAAAAATTCTCGACAAATGAGCGCGCCACTTGTCGCCCGGACGGAATACTAACGACGGACGCGCTATTTCATTTACCCAAAACAACCATGTCGAGGAATTTCATTTCCAGCAGCGCGTCGTACGTCAATTGCCCCTGGTTCCTTTCAATCGCGTCGTTGATGTCGCGGCGAACTGCCCGCTGGATCGCCTGATTCACGGCCAGTTCGTGCAGGCAAAAGGCAATGCTGTTGGAGGACGTTTCGAAGCCGGCGACGAAGAAGACGAAGGCCTGCGCGGCTATCGCGTCGTCGTCGATTTCTGGAACGAGAAGAATCGGATGAACGACATGATTACAAAAATAAATAAATTTTTTTTGAGACTGTATAAAGTAAAAGCTCAAAACTATGTAAAAGAAATATTTAATTAATTTTGGATATTCTAATTAATTTGGATATATGGAAATAAACACATGTATAATGAATTGATACTAATAAAGTCGGATTCAATACATTAAATTAGAGATAGAATACATAATTAAACAAATCAATCGACATTTAAATAAATATCTATGGACATATATGTTTACAAAATCATAGTCGACTTTTAAAAGTGGTGATAGAAAGTGCTCTTTTGTTAATAGACATAAAATCTTCGGCCATTTCCAAAAATAATTTTTTTTTTCGTTTTCATTGAAGAAAAACTACGAAATTTCATTATGTTCGAATGCACTTGAAACTTTTTGACATGTAGAATCTGGATATGGTCAATTA
>JABFPB010004940.1:0-14045 GCA_022817645.1 Ceratoteleas bidentatus
AGGTAAGACAAAAAATATCGTTCGCACCTCGGACGAAAAAACCTATTTTGCGCCCTTGGTACGAAATATACTATTTCCGCACGAGTGACGAAGTCACGAGTGCAGAAAAGTGGTTGCAGTAAAGCATTGCTTTGTGCAGTAGACATTTCTTCGGTAGGAATTGCTGCAGAAATCCCGCGAGTCATGATTATGTAGCAGTGAATGTTAACTCGGAGAATGACATCGGTTTCACGCCCCTTCGCTATGCACTTAAAAATGGATTTACAAGCATCTTTTCTTTTTTGTTGAGAAAATCACAGATTTTCGATATTCATTTTATATCAAATTTTATACATTGGCTGTGAATTTTCGGTTGCATTGCTATTTGATTTTGAAAGTCTATGTTCTTCAATCCAAGAAATCAACATTAATTTTATGCATATTTCGGTATCATGTTATACAACTGAAACTATATTTTAAAAATTGAAACCATAAGTAACAAGATCTTGCTTTTAACGATCAGTCACAACGATAAGGCAAATATACCCTAAAGCGCATAATATTTAGTAAACATTTTCTACACAGTTTTTAATATTTTTTGTAATATTTAGAAAATATTTGAACGTCAAATGTACAAAATATATATAATAAAATAAATATTTAAATATTTATTAGATATTATATTTACGAAATAACTAAAACTATTTCCTACTTATTTTTGTTGTCAAATATTGTGTACATATTTATAAATGTTTAAAAATATTTACCAAACATTTTTTTCAAATATATAGACAATATTCTTTGATATTAGGGTAATTGTCGAAATATAATAGGTATAACAATATCAAGCATTGCTTTATATAAAATGATATCAAAACGTACTACATGAACACTGTGGTATTTACACTTCTTATTACATTGGAAGTTACCGAACCTATTTTTACTATAACGCCGGCTGTACGCGCATAATGTGTGCGTTCGACTTTCCTTAGTCGGACATCAAACACGTTTTTTTCGCCTTAATCTCACCTTAATTTCTACCATATTTATCGTCGTGTTTACGATTCCGCAATGCAAACGCAGAGCCGCGACATCGGTCAAACGAAAACATGCAAATTGCCCACCGAACTGTCCAAGCGCCGCGAGACGCGCTCTTTACGCTCTGCAAATAATTTTTCGAACGCCGAGTCGTACGATCACGTTTCCGCGCTGTACAATTTCCATACATTTTGAATGGGTGCCGTATAATTTCACGAGACTTGTCCGGGATAATGCAATAGTGTGACACTATGAAAATAAAATTGCAGATCGGGATTTTATTGCTGGTACTCCTGGCGAGAGATGCTCTGATTTCAGTCATGTGCGGAGCATCTTTCTCGAAACTAGCTCATTCGCTGATTATTGGAAAATGCATGATAAAAAAGGCGCTAGCAAAAAATGAGTGTGCGATCAGTGCAGAGTAAACGATGAATAACAAAAGGAAATTGCTTTTATTGATTTCAATTTTGGTGAAATCAAATTGTAAAAGAATTGTATTTAGTTTGAGGAGTGATATTAATTTTAGATTTCTTTGAAATTTATACCCGGAGAAAAAAACACATCAAAAATTAACAAACAGTTCATCACTCACCGTCCAGACTTGCATGACGTTAAAACTCAATGGATAGTTCGTCAAACATTCACAAACCATAACTAAAAACTAAAAAAAAATGAACAGTTCGTTAAAATCTAATCTCCTGTTATGAATACACAAACCGTCTGACAAGTTAACCTCTATAGAATCGAATTTTCTGCAGATTGGTATTTTTTTCTTTTAGTTCTTATAATTTAGTTTTATCACATAAAATTAATGAAACGACAACTGTATAATTTGAAGGTTAAAATGTCGTAAATATTGAAAACATTAATATTATTTCGAGTTTCGAGTTTAGTAAACAGTTCATTGAAAAGTCACAAACTGTTCACCTGAATTTAACAAACACTGTTATGAAATATTAGTATTTAATTTTCTCCGTATTCTTTGGACTTCCTTTGAAATTTCCGTTTCACAATCACAAATGTTCCCAATCCTTTTTTAACTGATTTGAGGAACACCTAAACTGTACTAATCATCATATCAGTCCTCAAATCTCAGTCTCATCGTTTCGAATCATCGTCCCATAAAATCTCATCTCAGCCCATAAAGTAAGTCTTTTCAGCAACTTCATCCCGCATATCTCCTTCGCATCCAGAATCACCCTATCGCCGCCTTCAACAGCGCGTCGTTTCTCGCGAAACGCACTGCGTCGTTCTAGCGTCGCAGGTACACGTAACCGGGATCGCGCGGCGAGTCGCGGCAATACTAGAACATCCAGTTTTTCTGAAAACGGCCGCGTGCTCCCCCCGCGACAAGGCGCGCGCAACCGTGCAACATAATGCCGTAATTACAGGCCAGTCAACTCGAATCCATAATGATTATTGTGGGCCCCCGATGCCGATGCCCATTTCTCCGCTCGATTTATGCGCGCGCGCGAACGCGATCTGCCTAACAACTGCCAAGATGATCGGCACCGGATGCGCCTATCTCGCGGACTATCCGCCTCCGGTTCGCGTATCGCGCGCTGCAATTTTACACGCGCAGGCGAGGAATCCGTTTTGAATGTCCCGATGAGTGCAGTCACGATTCGAACGACGGGTTACGACTTCTCGGAGCGATGCTTGGAACGAAACTCGAGGCATTTGCTGTGGCGTTTTTATGATTAGTTGTTGCGAGTTTATAGGTGAAAAAATAGATGTCGGGATTACTGCAAAAATATTGGAAATAGAAACGAATATAATTTGACTGATAATTGAACATGACAATGACGAAATCCGATGACAAAGATTCATAATTTTTCTCAGAAAATATATTTTAGTCATCTTACTGAAAATAAAAAATAAAATACGTGAAACCTCGACAAATAATTTTAACTCAATATTAAATGTAGTTTTATAATAGGAATTTATCTAATTAAAAAATATTTGCGGAACTTATAATAAACAAGACAAAATATATACACACATTTATTTTTTACGGAACACGTGGAAAATTTCCATAGTTTTCTAAGGTTTTCGATGGAAATTTTCGTCTTTTTCCTACGAAATTTCCACATTTCCGTACAATTCTTTTCCCTTCTGCCTACTATGGAATTGTAAAGAACTTTTAACAAAATTACGTTAAAGTTTCATAATGTCTAATGTACCAAACAAAATATTCACACATCATTTATAATACTCCTAAACAAAAATAGTTTTTATTACCCTACAGTGAAACGTTCAAAATATCAAAAACTGCAAAAAATAAATTCGAGTATTTTCGAAGTTTTGTTTAACTGCACTTCTCTCAAAATAGTATTCAGTTCATAAGTACATTGAATTAAAAGAATATCTGAAAACATTTTTTAAATTAAATTTGTGAATTTCAGAAGATTAAAGAAAAACTGAAAAAAACTTAATTATTATTTACAAATTATTATTATTTTAATTTGTTTAATCGTGTCGAAAGATAAGATAAAACTCAAAGCATTGCATTGTAAAACAGGAAAACGTTAATTGCGACGGAACCTGCCCCTGTTTACAGACAATCTTTGGAACTCGGGCGTATGCATGAAAGAGTCTCAATTTCCTTTTTGAATGTACGTAAAAGTATTAGCAAAGAAACTCGTTTTCAAATTACATTTATAATCCTACAATTTCCCCTTGTAAAATCAATAACCCTATTCAAAATTCTCCCTTGACATATAAATAAAAGTCAATGTCAAATAGATGTCGCTTTATCTTCTTCTGAAGCAAAAATGATCAGACTGGAGACCCATCTATTCCTTGAAACATTTATCATAGAAGCCAAGCGATACTGAAAGTGATTCCACCGACATCCTGAGCGTGGCGATGGGAATATAGATTATGCAGCCTGAATGGTAGTACTTGTTTCAATTGAATAATGAGTCATCAGAGACCTCATTCATCTCTTCCACTCTTCCACTCTCAATGCCAAGTTTTTATAAATCTGGAATTGAGCCATTGTATTGAAACGATCCGCCGAGAATTGCAAAAAATTAATTGAAATTTCAATTACTGTTACGAGTAAAACCTTTAATTCCTAAAAAAATCAAATATTAAAAACTGTTTCTTCATTTTTCAAAAGCGTTTCAAAACTTTGCAAACATTAAAATTCAATAATCTAATTCTTAAATCTACATATTTTCCATAAATATAAAAAAGATACAACAAATATTTGTTTGATTGAATGAAACAAGATTAACAAACTCCACATATTATTTATTATCCTTCACAATCAATCCTCATTACAAAATTCGTTGATTTGACTACAAATAATATCACAGCATTTTTGCAGGTAAAAACTGTATCGAGTACATGTCCAATTTCGTCACCAAAGTCCACGCAACGAATACCGCAATCGAAACAATACAAAACAGTTGACAGCGAGCCTAAAGCTGTTTGTCCGCGGGCTCCCTCCCAAAATTTCATTCCACTTCGACCGCCTTGCGACTACGTCCGGCAGACGTACACAAAGTCTCGGTGAAGTGCGCCACAAGAACGTGGAATTTGTCAATGAAAACAAAAATAGTAACCAATGAGCAATAAACATGATAACACGAAAAATGGATTCCTCACAATCGGTGGTCCGCAACAAGATAAATTCACGACAAAAAGAGCGACGAAAATTTCGATACAGTGACGGTTTCCACATTCCCTTCGACGTGAGAATATAAAGCTTGTTTCGTCCCGTAAAATTCGTCGGTTTCGGGGCGACCATATTCCTGATTGTTAGCCTGACGTCGTCTAACAGAAAATGGTCTTGGCTGATGAGAAACGCGCGTTACAAATTCGCCCAGTCGATGGGACACAATTAGTCAAAAACATTCGAACAAACGTTACAATAATATATGTTTATAATCGTAGTTAAAGCTTCGTTGTTGAACTTGAGTGTCGGTAGGGTAGACTTTAAAACATGCGATATGTGTGGTCATTTTGCGAAAAAATGATTCGTCTTGCGATTGAACGGCGCCTATGTCTAAGTTTATAAATACTTATATATCTAAGTATGGATTCGAGGGGTAACAAATTCATTTGTTGTCACAGGGTGTGCCGCCGTAGATATCACTCGCCGATAGGTTGCGCCAGCTTCTCAAGGTTGTCGCATGATTTAGATTGCACGATGTAACTGGAAACGAAAAAATGAAAGTTAGTTATGTTTTGGGAGTTTGAGTTTTAGGCGATGTTATTTGCGGTGTGGTGAATTTTAGTTTTAGTTTATTTTATTGGATTTATGGCAACTTAAGGCAGTACAATCACGAAGGGGCGTTTATTTAGGGTTCTGATAATTAATGATAATTGTGCATTTAATTAAATGTAAAATATTATGTTCCAATTAAATTAATTTTAGAGTAAAGTTGTTGTAATGACATATTTAAAACAGAAAACAAATAAAATTAATTTTAATACAAACAGTTTAGGAACTAATAACTAATAGCATATCCAATTAGTAAAAATTTCCTAATTCTTTTTTTCGCGAAATTCTGTATACGTCAAGTATGTCTCTTCCCATAAAAGTATTTTTCGATAAACAAAATTTACTTTTCGTTATAAATTATTATGATGACCATTTGTGATTGTACACCCTTAATTGACTTATTATTTACTCATTATAGATATTATTGAATGGAAAAACATATGGAAAAATGAAGATTTATAGTGCAAACAGATTGCGAAATTTTGGTGGCGTTTTTGGGGAGTATAGTTTTTGAGCTTGCATCAACACACAATTTCGTAGGCAGGATAATTTTTAGGAAAAAATGTTAGTAACGATAGAAATTAGTAAACTTAACGTTAAAAAGAAAGCGAGATATGTAATTATGTCATTTTGAAAAAGAACCAATAAAAAACACTTTTAGTCACAAAATGTTAGAAACGCGTTATTATGATTCCTGTTATTTGATCCTTTTACACTTTTGCAAATTGAATTTGCAAAATTCGATTGATACATTAATCAAATATGAAATATATGTTAATGAAGAATTTCAGTACATTCTGTCGAAAACAATTCAGTGAAATTTTTAAATATAATAATAGGAAACAATTTTAAGAATGAAACTATCTTCATGAAATGTTAAAATTAAACATGCAACACCATAGTAATGTTTATAATGTCTATAATTGTTCAATTATCTCTTATAAATAACATTTCCAAAATAGCATGCCTTGCAAGACAAATTTCATGCATTCACCAAAAACCAATTCAACCAAAATATGTTTAACACCAAAATAATCCATTTCATAAACCCAGGCAAAACTTCTGTTCCATATCACCTTATATAAATATCTCTTAGAAATAAATACGAAAGAGTTGGATTTCAAACTAAATGTGGCATTAATGTAAATTGCTCTGAATTCCATTAATTGTTTTCAGAGTCAAACAATTTGGGATTTCGTTACAGTCTCTTGCAACGTTGCTTTTATACTTTTTAAAACTAAACAGAAAATGTTGAGTTAAAAACCATTTAAATGTTTCATTGACATAGAAACCTACAACATATTACAAAAGTGATGTTCATTGTACATAATAATTAGGAACTAAAAGTGTTATACCAGTAAAATTGGGGATTAAGAAGCTAGAAAATGTGCTTTTGCAACTCAGTCTACCAGTTTTCTCTAAAAAATGAAGGATGTTACAAAATTCTTAATGAAACATTACGTTTCTTTAAGCATAGCCAAATTTGCCATAACTATTATTTCCTTCAAATACACTCATTTTGCTATTGTACTCTTCAACTTTATAGATATAAACGTTTCCCATATTAGATCCCACCCTGACAATAAAAACTGACTTGAAACCATAAATTGAATTCGACTCTGGAAACCATTTTGGAACTAAGAGTGGTTCAAGTATCAATCCACTGTTCCACTTTTCGTTTACTAAGTTATTTTCCAGACTGACCACTCTTTCCTCAAACAAAATTTCCCTGACTTTTCCAGGTTTTCCAGATATTTTAACAGTTCTTTCCCTGATCCCATTCCTCTAAAATTAACAAATATTAGTAATTAGAACTCTCATTCCACATTGTTTCAATTGTTAAACCTGCGACATCTGAGTTTTTTACCAGGTTTACCACACTTATGTACCAAAGAAAAACTAACATTCATATTCGATCAGGAGTTGAATGATTAATAAGTTATCAAAGAAAATACTACAATTATTACTAGTTCCCTGATTTTTCCAGGTTTTCCAGGTTTTCCAGAAGAGTGCCCTAATAACACACACGATAATTGAATCGACATTGATTTAACAACGAGAAACTTTGCAATTAATATCGATTCGATGCCAAAATGTCAGTCGGATCGACATCGATTGGACATCGATAATTCGATGTTGATTCAATATCGATTCGAGCTTAATTGCAGCTCGATTCCAGGTCGACGGCTCAATATCAAATCGATGTCGATTCATGCTCGATTCCAGATTGATATGATGTGAACGATTCAATGTCAAAACGTTCTTTGACTTGAACTGGAATTGAATTTCAGGTTCAATGAGAAATGGAATGGATTAATAAATCCATTTTTTACAACACGTGCGAAGGGAAGTTAATTTCCCTCCCTCAAATCAGTCGCTTTGACTGACATTCAGGCACCGAGTCGATATTGATTGCAAAGTTCTTCGTTATTGAATCGATGTTGATTCGACTAAAATGTCGACATCGAATTAATGTCGATTCAATTATCGTGTGTTATTAGGGCAGTAGTGAATAGAGAATTTGAAAAGTCAGTTAGAAAATGTTCAAGTTAGAAGATGATTGCATTTATGGAATTTAATTTCAATGTTTCACGACATCTTGGCAGGATCGCCAATGTAGTAAAGTTTCGATTCCGTTTTCTGAATTGTATAACATAAGAAACATCAGTTTCTAGAATTTAATATTATATAAGACATTGTAGTCGTATGTGCCAATCGTCCAGATTGTGAATTGAGAATTATACCAACCTATTCTTTCGTTTCACTTTAATCAAAATCTTTTACAGGATAATCAATTAAACTCCGGCTTTCCGTCCTCTGTTTGCGCGCGACGCTACCGCTTCGCAGCTGGTTTCATTCATCGCTCGACCGATTATCCATAATTGATACATCCAAACATGATCTTTAAAATGGATTTGCCGTGAGCAGCGACGCGTGGCCATAATTTTTTCATCGCTCATGAATAATGCGCGCGATAATGGGCACCCTTTGCATCGTCGGGGTCATCGTCCAACTAAATATTATCGATTCTCGTACTGAATGAACGCGGAAAGGTATTCGTGCACGATTGGGAATGTATCCATCGTTTCGACGGTGGAAAATGTACTCGTGACGTCATGGAAGAGCAGAAGCAGGAGAAGGCGGCGAGGAGAGGAAATCGATACAGCCCAGCATCATATCTCCCACTTCGCTATACGAGAGCGCTCTCGCGCCCTCTCGCTGTTTGCGCTCGTTTTCTCTTTCCATCATTCGGCCGGTGTTTTCAGTTTTCTTCCTGCGTTCGCGGCGGCACGACCGAAAAACCGAAAATTATGACGGATTTTTGGACCACACGCCGTGCGAATTAAACAGTCGTCGCGGAAAAATAAAGTGGATTAAAGCACTTAGTTGTTTAACGCCTGCAAATTAAATTTGCGCCAACTGAATGGTCTTTTCACGTCCGCTCCAGCCGGCCGGAGCGAAATGGAATTAGCCAAACTTAATTATTCGATATTTTTGCGCTCAAAAAATGGCGATCACCGGGTTCGCTGAATGCCCCTAATTCACCTTAATCAGAGCGCCGGAGATGGGCTTATTCATTTTGTTTGACGGAGCTACACGTGACCGGAATGATTTCACGAAAATCCGGGAGATATTTCATGGTAAAGATGCTCGCGGCTACATTATCAACCGAGTTTTTGTAGCGATTATTAAGTTATGTTTCGAGGGGTAAAAATTGCTAAAGTTATTTCTTTGCCGTCTTTTTCTGCTTTTGCAAGAAATTGTTTTCAGGAGTGGTTGGCAAAATTGTAGTGTCTGCGAGACAATAACGTTGAATTGAACCGTTTTGTGAGAACAAAATTGTTTGGCGAGAATTTGTTGTCGAGAAAAATGTTCGCTTGTTTCAAGAGAACGGAAACGCGCAATTAACTGAGCTTCGCGTTATTCAATCGGAACGTGACTATTTTGTGACTAGACTCTGATGCGATGTCGATCTTCTTTATCAGCCTCGACTTAATTTAAACAGTGAACCGAAAATGCGCACGTTAAGTTGCCTTAGCCGTGCTGTAGTTTGCCATGTCTACCGAACAGATTTTCGATCCCTATTCGCCCATTCCTGATTCCGCAAATAAATGCAAATAAAAGATATAAATCTATTTTATATCTTTTCCCTCTTATAATATTTTTTGTACCACCTTACATCCGTTTCGACGAAAGAAATTGCCCCTTGTCCAGTCACTGCAATCACAATTTCACCTCAGATTAACTGTAGCATTATAAATGTGGGAACACAGAAAAAAATATAGCTACACGGAAAAAACATTCGTGCGACCGTTACACTTTGAGAGGTGCAACCGTTACGCTTTAGGCAAAGTGCAACGGTTGCACGATTTTGAGGGTAACGGTTACCTGCAAGTAGAGTGTAGTGGTTACACCCAAGAAGAGTGTAATGGTTACACCCGAGATGAGGGTAGCCATTACACTTTTATTCGAGCAATGGATATCCTCAAGATAAATGGAATTCGTCAGCGTTAATTGTATTCATTGATGTTTCGTATCAAATTGTGAAAATTAAAAATGGTGGTCCAAAATGGCGGACTAAACATACTTCACCGTTTCGTGATCCAAAGCTACGGATCGCTATGGATGAGGTTCTGACCAATCAAAATTAAAGTAAAAAAATATCAGAATTTGTCAAATGCCATCATCCTTTTCCCTGTAATGTTCTGGCGCTGTCACTTTCTATTATATGGCTTGAGTCGACGGCCACATGGGAATGGTGGGGGAGGCTTGGACGAAAGGGTTAAACTTGTAAATTTTTCTTAAAAATCTGTAACTGTCGCACGAGCGCGCGAGGGCAGCAGTTGCATGAAGAGAGTGTAACGGTTACCCGCTGAGAGTGTAACCGTTCACCGCCGCGCGTATGCGACTGTTGTTCGGCTCCTAAGAGCAACCGTTTTCCACAAAAGTGTAACATTTGCACGAATATTTTGTTCGTGAACTGTCGACAATTTTAAATAACGCATGTTAAATAATAATGAAAACTCGTTTTCATTATTTTTGAACATGCGTTATTGAAAAACGTCGATGCGTATAAAATATGGACATAAGTACATAATGATAACGCTATAATCATATGAAATAAAGATTTAATAATTATTTTGCTAATTTATATATAATAATTCTAATATAATTATCAAATTTAGGACGCGTTTTCTATATTACAAATTTAAAAAATTTATTCCTCTGCGAAGGGTTGCAAGTTACGACTATGAAAAAAAACCATAATGACAAACAATTTTATTCTCTACAAAAGTATACGCTGTAAAAAAAGTTGCCTAAAATTCCGTTAAGTATGACCGAATCTGGTTGCCGTGAAATTTTACATAATTTTCCACCAAATGCGGAATTTTTCGTAAACTGTCGCGTAAAGTTCCTACTTTGAATCTCACGAATTAACTATTTCCGGACGAAATATTAAATGCAATTGTAGTTGAATCAAATGAATATGAAATATTATTATATAAAGAGTCATGACACAATAAAAAACAGCATTACGTTGCGAATGGAATTTTTTCCACTGATTTTGTAAACTTTCGTAATATTTCGTAATTTTCCGTTAAATTTAGTGGAATTTTACGAATTTTTTTTACAGTGTAGAGCGTTTTTTGAAAAAAAATTGTTTCATCCCGAAAAACAATCGACAACCCTTAAAAACTGCTCCCATAAGGAAAATGCGTGCACCATTGAATTCCTCGTCAAATGAGAAATATAATCCTAAAGTTTCATCGATTTATTCCATTTCCTTCTCATAGCTGAAAACTGACGTGTGGTGTATCCTTAAGCTTGCGAGAGCAGAAAAACGAACGTATTTTCGTTTAAAATCATACGAATGGTTTAGTGTGAACATTTGGTCAATTTCACTAAACTTGTAGGATTTCGATTGTTTTCGCTAATGTTTGTAGCGGTCAAGAACTAGTCAATTATAACTAAAAAGTAGCATGTAGGGGCTACTTAATAAATCGCTTTCGAAGCCCAAATAATGAAACAATGTTATTTATTTTAGACAAAGAAGGTGTCTTATGCATATTTTGCACAGAAAATGTGCTTATTCGCACTTCGGGCAAGAATGTGTCTTATTCAGACTCCGTTCACGATGGTTCTCATTCACTTGTTTAACAAAGTAATTGCTTCATCAGACAATGCGAAAAACACGCAATTAATTAGATATTAATAATATTGCTAATATACCCTATAAGTAAGTAACGTCTATTATAATCGGAACAACTTTCAAATAATTATATGTTTTCCCTTACCTATTGGAATCTGACATTTGCCGATACGCCATCTGGATCGGAACTATTAGAAGTATAGACAGAACCTCATTTTCTAAATTTTACTGTAATTACTTTATAATTTATCGAAATTTCTTTGAATTAAGTTGATTTGTACGAGGAACAACCATCCAAATAAGTTTACATGTGTTTTTTTGCAAAAAAAATTCAAATTTCTATACTTGTCGAAGCCATTTCGTTAGGCCACGCCCCCATGTCAGATCCCAATACTAATATATGATTTTCAATCTAGGTTTGCTTTTGGAGGCTCTTTGAGGATTCTTCGGGTTTTTTCAGTGGGTCTCTTGGGAACTCTTTGAAGACTCTTTGAAGACTCTCTGGAGCAACTTTTTGAGGTTTGGGAGTCTTTAGGGATCTTTTAAGGCCTTTAAAGACCCTTTAAGAGTAGTGAAAAAAATTGTTTTCTTTAAACTTCTTCATTTATTATGTAGATTCAACTATTTTTTATAATTATATATTCTACACAAAATTAATAAGGGATTTGCTAGTTGTAAGATTAATAAATAAATTGCAGCCAATTGTTTTTAAAATAAGTTAGATTGTTTGGAACAATATTAATATAAAATATTAATATTGTTCTAAATTGGAGTTTTGAAACATAAAACTATGAAAAACTTTGCATTACTAATGCATTATATTTTGTTCGATTACATTTTAAAACCATTATATTTAATGGTTTAAAACTAAGAAATTGGACTTGGCTTATTTTGAAACTAAGCAATTGAACTTGACCATTTTTGAAACAAACTGACCGTAGTTGGCTAATTTTGGAACAAATCGATTGAAATAGCCGAGTTTTGAATCAAAAGGAGACAAACTTAAACGTTTTTTGAATGAAAATAGTAAAAACAAATTTTGTTTGACATGAAATTTTGTGGGAATGCATAAAATTATCCAAAGTTTCTTTTCCCCCAATATCGCAAAAATTTATTTTTTTGGCCTTGGCCACTTTTGAATCCTAAGCCCTTCAGTTGATAAAATCCGCAGGAACTGCGGGATAGTTGTGAGAAAATTATTGAATATAAAGTAAGCTATTTTAAAAGGTAAAATTCAGTTAATATGATGGTTTCTTTTTCTCAGTGCAGTTATAGCCCAACTCTGGTTAGGAATAAAGGATATGACTAGATTAAATTGGGGTGCGCGGAGCGCACCCTACTTTAATCTAGTAGCTCTAAAATCTACATGAAATCTGTCGAGGTACCTGTCGACATACAAAATATCGGTTTATATAAGATTGGCGTAAGTTTGTACAAAAGTGTAAATTTTCAGACACAAATTTTCATCTAAATTTGCTAATTAAAAATCTATGTTTAGTAAAGAAGAAAGTTGAGTAGACCATTCTATTTAGAACCGCGAATATGAAACTGCATAAAGAATAAAGAAACATAAAGAAGCATAAAAAAACTTTAAGTCTACACTGAAAAAAGATCGGAGCAACCGTTACCTCTTTGCGTGGAACGGTTGCGCGGATCCGTCGCGTAATTGTCGCCCCGCGCAAGGTGGAACGGTAGGAGCAACCATTGCCCCTAGAAAAAAAGTACTCCTTAACCCGTGGGGGATAACCATTGCCCCGAAAACGGTGCAATGGCTGCTCCGGATGAACAAGGCAACTGTTACTCCTGACTTGGGGGCAACAGTTACCCCCAAATCGCAGTAGCCGTTCCTCTGAAGTGAAAGGGCCACGGTTGCTCTGCGTGCAGAACAGCGGTTGCACCGATCTTTTTTCAGTGTAGTTTATTTCGAGGCTACTATTTGATTTACCAAATTCCCAAGCATTTCGACTACATAGAAACCGAGATATTAGATGCTAAAATTGCTGAAAAATGATATATATAGTAATACTATCAGTGGGTTTTAATGAAACTTAAAATTGAATACACGCAGAAAAGTAAAAACGACTGGCGTGTTTGCACAAGGATAGAAATACAGGGTGTCCCATTTTAATCCGCCAGTAGCGATAATCCTGAAACAATGCGTTGAAGGAAAAAATGTTCCAAATAAAAAGTTAATGGTTATGAGGGGGACATCTGATGCCGTCGACCTTGCCCCCCCCCAGACCCCCCGGGGGGCGGGAAAAGGGGGCAACTTTAAAATCTTAAATGGAAACCCCTATTTTTTATTGCAGATTCGGATAGAGTGTTAAAAAGAAGGCGCATTTTATCCGTGGTGTTTTTTAAATTTATTGATAGATGGCGCTGCAAACGTAAAAATGTGTTTTTTTTAATTTAATTGCAAAAATCTTCACATAATTAATTGTTATTATTACTTAAGACTTATTCACAACATGACAAGTTTGTTCCCTTTTTCTCACCCCACCCCAAAGACCACCCCCTCCCTTACAATGTTGAAAAGTCCTTAAAAATCGCAATTGAGCACTTCTTTTCTGAATTGAATAATGGTAAACCAAGTCAAAACATAATGTAAATTTGTAGTCATACAGTGTTTGACCTTGCCCCCCC
>JABFPB010004941.1:0-14040 GCA_022817645.1 Ceratoteleas bidentatus
GATGGTTTTGTCTGACAGTATGGGTGTAATATTGGTGAAGGTTGTGTAGATTCAAACCTCACGTTTTCAACCGAAATATTCCGTGAGTATAAGGAGATTTATATGAAAGTAGAGTTAAGAATACAGGTGACATTCGCGTCCTGAGCTAGGAACCCGACGGTGTTTTCTGTTTGTGGCCAAGTCCGCGTCATTGCTGGTGGGTTGGATTGTTCATGTGTTCCCTTCAATGTTCATTATTCGTTTAACTGGTTATAATTCTTTGAGTACGTTGATCTGTTGTTTGTGTATATTGTGTTTAAAAAAGCTCTTTCCCTTTCACGACATATTAATAAGTTTCTGTTTCTTTATCCGGTATTTGGATTCTCACCGCATTTATGGTATGTTTTTGAGTCGTATTTAATTACACAGAAAAGATTGTTTCAACCTGGAATAGTACACATGTGTCGATGCAATTGCATTTATTCATGCACGTTACCTCCATTTTGGGTGAAATGGTAATAAATTTAATCGACGGTGTAAACTGAAATATTTGAATTCAAGTGCATTAAATGCTAAATGTGATATAGCTTTTACTGACATTAAGGGTAAAAATCCTTGGTTTAAAAAAATGATTGGTTTAGAAGAACACATCATAAGAATAAAAAGGTAATCTGTAAAATGATGTAAAATCATAACAAGTCTACTGACATCAATCATTTAAGATTAAACTTGCCAAGATATTTTCATTTATTTTAGTTGTTTGTCAAATGAATAATGTAAGTTTTGAATGCTTTGATGTCTGTCATGATTAAGCATAAAAATGAAATCATATCTGACTATAACATGTGAATATATCTTCTATGTCATTCATTGTATAAAAAAGAAAAATGTATCTTACTTAAGAAACTTTTTGAATACAACAATGTGCTCTGCAACGTGCAAATCTTATCATTATAATCTACATCTGCAAATATAAAAAAAGTATACAAGCAAAGTTCTTATAATTTCCTCAATAAATTTAATTTTATTTTTTCTTCTGTATACGTATGTTTTTAAGACCTTGGTTGCGCTTCGTTTAGATGCACGTAAGCTCACAAACCACACGATACTTTTCGCTTCATTCTACTTTTTCAAAAGATTATCAGGATAACATTTCATTTGTTCGAAATAAAACACAATTTTCAATTAAATAACCGCGGTATTTACGGAGTAGAGTTGATTATTATATATAAAATGTTAATAAACAAACCTGATTCCTAGATGAAGAGTGATTCTAGAATTAAGAGGAATCTGCATATTAAAGACTCCATTATTAACAGTTTGCATATGTATATATATAAGGTAACAAATAAGTGGTACTTAAATGTAAGGGCTATTATTCAGGCGAACTGATGATATAAATAACAATAAAGTGACATTCACTTTTAATGTAGAAGTCTTTAAAATAATTAAGAGCCGTAGGTCTTTGTTTAAATTACATTAATATAATATTTTTTCTCTATAATATACAAGTCTTGCAATTGTGCAAATTAGAAAAATAGTCAATGATGAAGATGTTGCATGAAAGTGACCTCTGACGTCAAAGCAGCGAAAGTAGCTCGTTTGTACACGAACTCCGCACGAACCAGCTTTATAACGAAGTTCGCCGCTCTATCGCAAGAGGTCGCTATCTTCTAACATTATCTCAGAAGATACATAAACAGGCACTCAAGCTCCCATCAAAATTTGAGGCTGCTAATGACTGAAGCAAATAATTTTGGGACATATTAAATTAGGACAAGTAAAAATAACCATCTTTGAGACAAAGTTAAACACCATAAAGTTTTTTGGGCTTATTTGTCGAATCGCTAAATGCCTCAACGTGAACCATTCCAAAGTTAAACGTCTCAATGTTTCTAGCTCATTTTTGTCTAAATTTCAAATTTCCCAAAATGATTTGGCTGAATTATCAGCAGCCTCAAATTGCCATGGGAGCTTGAGTGTCTGCCCAAAAATGCCCAAAAAGATAATCCAGTCGAAAGAAGTAACACATGATAAAGATTACAATACTAACCAATAATCGATAGAAAATGACCAAACACGCCAATTACATATCCGTGGGTGATTTGTTTGCAGATATGCGTATGTCCTCGTCTATGTATGAGGTGTTCAGTTGGAATACCAGTCCCGATCCCCCTTTAACTCCTGCAAAAAATAAGAGAGCCAGCCTCTCTCTGCCTCCTACCACTGACATCTTTGCTATTGACGATAAGCCAGATAGTGACTCTAGACGTCCAATGATTCAGCGGGGGGCCAGTGGTGAGTCCAGAAATCAGAGTCTGCACTGGGGAAACGACTTTTATTTCAGAATGATCTGTCGACCTCTGTCTCCAATTTTTCTGCACTTGGTCCGCAAATTGTGACGTCTTTCCTTCATCGCTCTGAATCAACAAGCCATCCGACCAGTATCAAGTCCCAGCCGGGCCATTCGCAAAACGTCCCTTAGTCTCAGATAGTATCTAGAAAACTTCGTTTCGACGTTTCGGCGAATGAAACAGCCGGACTAGTGCCGGGTCGCCTGGATTGGTCGATTCGGACAGTCGTTTCAATGTAGAAAAATAGAACTGGACAGTTAGCGAAATCAAAAGTATCTGGAAAAGTATCTGAAAGCGCGTTACAATCCGGTTACTTTTCATTTCGGCGTTTTGCCTGTTTTGTACAGATTACGAATAACAAGGATTCTGGTTCTCTTTGCTCCGTACATCTGCGAATCACAAAGCATGCTTCTTCTATTTGATATTTTTTGACTGTCATACTTTTTGCCATTTACATTGCATTCAATCGCTTTGCACTCGCACCGGGGAGAGATCGCCGAAATCAAGAGCGCCGTTCTATCGACCGCCACATTTCATTGAAAATCAATCACATCTGTCGGCGCGAAAAAGGCATTGGTTCATGTTCTTGATACCGATATTTCACGGCTCATCGATGCCCGATTATTCATTGATTATTGTTACTGAATCGATTAGTCGACAAGATTAATTTATATCGAATATAAACAGATTAATATTATTATCGGATAATAATATTAACCGATATTACAGATAATATTATTATCAATCAATAATCCTGGTAATATTAGTCAATAAATCGATATAATCGATAATATAATTATTGCTTAATCAATATTATCGATTATATAATTATCGATTAATCGAGGACATTTTAATAATCGAATGTCCCTAGTCGGGATATGTTTTAATTTCACGCAGAATCCGGGCCCGCGAAGTGTTTCATTTCAAGGTAACATGCGTCAAATCTTTTTTCTGATTCAGGAATGCAACACACGTACAAGCTATACCGCAAGTTCCCTTTTTCAATCTTCCAGGTACTCGTTATACTTGAAGCGAAAACAATTTATACGTACAAGCTATTGATTTCCAGACAAGCCTTTGAGTTTAAACATTTTGATTGTACGTATACAGACATCTATGTGTTGTATTCAATGCTGACATTACTTTTGCGATTCGAAATATCATCAGCAAATGTGAGCACAATGTCATTCCGTCGATTCAACACGAGTCTGACATTGATATATTGTTATTTAGATGACTGCGAGAATTGACATGATAGAATAAATTATTATATGGAAGACAACTGGTAAAATTTAGTGGAGGAATATAGTATCGCACTAATAGGTTTCTCGTTGCAGACTGACCTTGTTGTTTATTATGATTTTACAACTTTGCACGAGCATGACTTATAAATTTTTGGTTCTTAGGATAGTTATAGATTTTATTTTATTTTGAGTTGTTTTATGGTTTAATAGTGTACTTGTATATTAATATTTCATATGCTTTTAAACTTACGCTTCTTCAAATTATTTGCACGATTATTTATTGTTCTTTTAACTATCCCTTCCTAAACAACTTCTTCATATGTCGTCGTATTAAATTTGGGCAATACGTTATTTTATATAACAAAGTCTAATAAATTCATTATTCATCATTTCATGTCATAAATCGTGTAATGTCACAATCAAAGGTTGCATTTCATCAAATATTTTATATTTATTGAAGTTCAGGATGTTTAAACTGGTTTTCGTATAATTAAATAAGAATAGCAAACAGTCGAAAAAAAGACATTCTTCTTGTCCATTTTCAATCGATACTTTTATTTTTCATTTAATTCAATATTTATGCATTGTATTTTTGTAATTCCTTAAAATTTGGACTCATAAATTCAATCTTGATTTTATATTATTTTAGATAAGTTTCCACTTCTTGAATTTGAGGCATCTGCTCACTATATATTGTTACTAAAATTTATGACATTATTAACTAATACCAAGGAACTTGTTATAAGAATAACAACATTTGTGTTGTTCATGATCATCATCTTATGTCTAAAAGAGGAGCTTTATTTGATTAATCAATGATTACCATACTTATTGACCCTTGAAAGTAAAATAAGTTACATTTCCTAGCATCAGATGTCTCCATATCCTGAAGTTGGATACAACTAAAAATTCTTTGCACGCTTTTGCACCATGGGCGAGAATTGTTATATATTTTGTTGAAATATTTATTTACTTGTGTTTTATTCAAATTTATTCAGTTGGAACAATTAAATGATTTAATTTTAGTATTATCAAGGATACAAAATTAATAAGTGGTATACGTAAATTATAAATCCACACTAACGCCATCTGCAGAGCTCATTACGGTAACATGATTTTGGATCAAATCTGTGTTGATTTAGTCTACTGCTGTCACACGTACTCATGTTTCTCATTAGAATTACGTTTAGTTGACTGTTTCATTCAAACTAGGTTACATGCAAGTGAGCGGGAAAATGTGACTTTTATTTATGTCAGACTAGTTTAATAACATCAACATTTGTTACCATGCGAGGTATATATAATGACATATTACAATTGTGCACTAAAATAACAAACTACAATTGAACATTATTTACATTAAACTTATGAGAATACTGTCAGCGTAAGTAATGGTGTATTTACTTCCAGTGCAATGAAATAAAGTAACACATTTGAACTATTGATTATCTTTATAAACATTAAAATTTTGCTTCTCGCTGCACTGACATAATGCCATCTAAGATAACTTTAACCTTACTTTATGTTATAGGTTGAACAAAATATCGATTTGTTCCAACAATTCTCAATCAGCTGACTCTCTCTACTTTTATAAATTTCTAGAAAAATATATTACTATTTTCAAAAGGTCATAATTTGCATTAACATTAGTCACTTACTCCATTATCACTCCAAATACATTTGTCATATTGCAAATCCTTTTTTAACAATGAACACAAAAGAATGAATTAAACAAACCAGTTCAAACATGCGTTAGAACCATTTCCAATTACCTTAAATTTCAATTTACGATATCATCAATATAGAACTTCTAGAATTATCAGGCATGATATGAGACTGTCAATCATTTGCGCCAGCCATCATTTGCATCCGTCCGAATTCTATCATTTGCGCTAATAACAGTCTCTCATCTAATGACGATTCGATAATGGGAACATTTACATTTTTGTACTTGGCCAAGAGACACTACCATGTCCTTTGATAACTTGTTTTAACATTTTTTCTCAAATTTAAAATACTTTAAATATCAGCTGGCCAATCACCAATTCGCTAAAGCAATAGCTGTTTGAAACTACATTAGCGCCATCTCGAAGGAACTGCCGATGGGAAATATTTGTTGACACCAATTGAATTTTTGTTATGTAAAAATAAATCAGAGATGATTGGGAGTTATACAATAATATTTAGAATATATTTAAATTGCTTCTTATGCTTATATGTAAATTGAAGTAAACTGAAGTAACCCTAACGATAATGTTACTTTTGTTCATCCAGATGTCATTTTCGTAACTATTTCTTTAGCCTTTTTAAACAATTTTTTGTTTGTCACAGAAAGTTCTGATTAAAAAGTTCAACGAAGTAGTTAACAATACTGACTAACAGATGAACATATTCTTCACAATATTCCTATTAAACAATTAAATATTCAAAATTTTATTTCAAACAGATTGAAAACTCTTCAATGAGTATTTTTAACAGTGTCGCAAACGATATGATATGCCGCAAACGAAATGCCACCTTTGACGCAAATGATAGACAAATAAGACCATATTGTGCAAATATTGACCACCGTTATATGGCTTATTAATTATTGTGTCACGTGAAGTAAAGTTACACAACATATCAAAACACGAATTCGAATTTGCATATTCATTGCTAGTCAGAGAGGTTATATTATTTGGACAAGTTCCAAGAAACCCTTAATGAGTTAATAACTCTACTAAATATCAAACGTGATTACCATGATCAAAAAGCTAACCCTTGTTCAATGTGAAATAGACAAAATGCCCTCAAGTACATCAGCACCCCTTTGTTGAGCACAACACTCCCACTCACGCCCCACACACACTCACACCTTAGTTAAAGTTTCATAACGGGTTAAAGTTAACGAAAACCAATCATAAATGAAAACCTAATTGTGCGACCGAAATTACCTCTGGGCCAAAGCAGTAATATGAATGCCAGGAAAACTTATCTAAGCAAAAGTTTCCCTAAAACATTACCACTTTGGCCCAGCGGTAAAGTGTTCGACTTGTAATCGTAAGACGTCGGATTCAAGACTCGGTGGCGGTTTTTCGAAACATGGTTTGACAACTACATATCTGACCGAAAACAGAGAACATGTGTAAACGGGGTTATGTCCAAGGAACGGTACGTGAAATATGGCGTTCATCAGGGCTCTGTTCTGGGACCCATTCTCTGCATATTGTACATCAATGGCTTGAAGCGGTGTCTCGGCGATCATTGTGATATCAGAATGTTTGACAAAATATATATATGTATGTAAACAACTCTTTTCTTTTTAATCTGACGTCAAAAAAGCAAAATTCCCCATAGATTTTCAGGAATCCAAATAAACGAAATTTTTCAGTACAACTTTTTACCCTATGCTGAATGTAAAACGGACACTGAAAATCATTACAAATAAAAATAATTGAAATTCAGTAACAATCACCAAAGATCTCAACGAAATATCATTGCTCAATAATGAAATTTCGATCGCACTACACTAAGGTTTTCATTAATGATTGGTTTTCATCTACAACCTTTTATGAAACTCTAACCAGGGAATCACCAAATCGTCTTTGTCATCTGCAACCCACCGTTCATCTTACAATCCGTGAGCAAAGATATATTGAAAATGACTGAGTTATTGCCCAGGTTTGAGACGCGCAGAGATGCGTACCGGGGACGAGCGCGATCGAACCGGAAGCGGATTAGTGTAGGAACGCTTCTAAGCCACAAACTTTCCAGGTGACGATAGCGACGGAACGCCGGGCGCGAGCGCGGTGTATCTGCGGGTGAACAGGCGGCGCACGGATCTGGTGCCGACCATACCATCGCCGAGGGATGGACCTGGGTCGGCGCGCACCCCCGGAGCCAAGGCGTTCACGCGTTCACCAGGTAGGACCTATTCGATGTCCAGGCTGGACCAGCTGGCGCAGCCTCGGAAACCCCGGCTCGCCGAGCTTAGCACTTTGACGGAACGGCAGGCCCAGCCTTTGGCCGCTTCTAGCATGAGTCGCAGCATGTCCCATTTAGCTGCATCCGCGGCCAAGTCTCTAAAGCGTTCGGATAATTCGCGTAGCATGGGTACGTTGCCAGGCTCGGTGCCGATGCCCAGGCCCACGCGCGCCGAAAGACTACGTCGCAAGGCGCGCGAGTACCAGCAGCAACAAGGTGAGCACGTCCCTGTGCACTCAACTCCTACTACTCTCTCATTCACATATCTTTCGGTGTTAATGCGTTATCAACGCCGGACGGGACACCCTGGGTTTACAGCCGCCTGCTTTGTGTATCGAGATTACCTCTTCACGACAAAGGTCACCGCTTTCCTAAGTCAGAATTGTATACATTCTAGATGAGCGAGCATTTTCTCTCGTATCGGTAAACAACTCCCCGAGGACCCTACTGGGAAAAAAATCTGGCAAGAGTATGGTGTAGTATAGGCCTGCCTAGTAGCGATTACAGTGCTAGGCATTGTGGAAGGTAGCAACTTCTAGGAAGTTGGGACATTAGTTTCAAAAATAAAACAAAACCATAAAACTTCAAAGCTGTAAAGTAGAATACATTATCTATCATTGCATTAGTAAGCAGTCTAATAACATGCTAAACCAAATAATTAATTAAATAATTCCTAAGAACTATAGCTGGCGCGACGGTCGCGATTTAAAAGAAATGGTCAGCCGTATGGCATGAATACGACAAGAGAATGGCAACAGGCTGCATCAAGATGGCGAGACAGACTTTTGCCTTACTGATGCCATATCGTTGATATCTTGTTGGATGACAATGATCTCGTTGCCTAATTCACAGTTTGGCAAGGTAATGGCAATGGTATGACATCAGCTCGCCATCATAATACAGACTTCCAGGAAGTAAAAGATTAAACTCAAGTTGTGGTAAAGCGATATAAAGTTAAACTCTTTCCTGACTAGCGCCTTGTAGGGACCAGGTGTTGAATAGGTATACAACGGAGTTTACGGCTCGGCACCATTTGAAACTAGTATGATCAGTATTAAAAAATTATATAACTAGTTTCTGTTATGGATTCTGTTCTGCAGATACTATTAATCTACTTAGCAGAACTATCCTTGATGTTCCCTAGTCTTAACTTGTTTAGATTATCCTCGTCAGTAACTGGTCAATTTTGTCTGCTCACGTTTGTCTAAACTAGTATATCCCCCTGCAGCAGGGATATCTGATTTTCATCCTGAAACTGGGAACATGTCAATGAAAGGTCTTCTATTTTTAGAGCAACTTGCTAAATGGCCAGACCATTTTGTTCACTCGTAGTTCGGGGGTGCTTTAATTACCCTTGTGAAATCGTCTGTCGCTGGTCGCACAGTTTTTTAACGCCCGGCGCTTCCATAAATTAACATTCGTTACTTTATCGGGCTGCACTGAATCGGGTCAGGGACTATTCGCACAAATCTTCAATAAAAAATCCGCGAAACTGTGGCAGACCGACGAGCTGTTGATGAAATCATAATACGATTAATGTGGGTTCAAGTACGCGATAGCTTGCGTTTAAATTACGAGGTTTCATACAAATTTCACTTGCGTCTCGTCGGAAATAGGTGTCCGAGAAAAATCGATAAAAGCTGGAATAAAAAAAGTGGGGTTTTAAAACGCGAATAGTCAGTTTGACCTATATTATTTACATTCTCATTATCCTTACACTCATTTTCCGTTTGGACGTCGCCAAGATTGCCATTTGTTCTCGTTTGTCCGATGCCTTCTTCTCGTAACCTTGGTCCGCTAAACATACCGGGTAAAACAGAGTAAATCGATTAGATGTTGGCGCGAAAGAGGTAGTAGTGAAACAAGACGGCTCGCGGGACTAACCGACAATGGTGTTCGTTATTAAAATTTAATTATCATCGAATGTGTCTCCGTCGTTCTACTTCATTTGACTGTCGGTACATAGAAACTACGCCAGCAAAACATTGAACGCAACATCGCATGTATCGTGTTGCGTCGAAGAGTCTATTCTAGTGCTCGGAATAGTACGGATAATGCGGGTTATACCCATGTAATAATTTTGTTATTTCGTTTATATACACCCGCTAAACGTGTGAAGTTTACAACCATTCCAACCAACCCTTATATCTTATATAATCTAGAAGACTCCTCAGCTATCAAGAAGCAATAAAACTGTTAAAATAATATCGATACCCGCATTACCCAGGAACCTGGTCTATTCGCTTGAATAGCAGGCATAAAGTGTGCCAGGATTTCTCGATACACGAAGCCCGTCGGCGACTGATTTTGCTCTAAAGCCTTGTTGTTCCTCCGGCGTTCCTCCAGGATAACCGTCGTTTCCGGTGCTGCAATGCAATAACATCTAACGAACGACGTCGCATAAAAAGACATACACAGCCGACTATAGGTCGAGCGCCGCGACGCGAGTTGCCGCTTCTTCAATTGTAAATAAGTTCCTATAAGAATCAATAACATAGATGCTTGAAGTGAGTTGGGAGCACATACGTATTTGCATGAACTTCAGGCCGAGAGGGAGCGACTGTAAATCAATGAAAAGCATCACTTTCTGCCATGTCAAGTACACGTATAAGCTCAGCTTTTTTACTTGAATCTCGGTTCCGCTTCGTGACTGACACATCGGGACACTTTCTCCCCCGACTAACCAGTGTAACAAAAGACGGCGAAAAGTGCACGTCCCGCGATTGATTAACCAGTAGCTCCCCGCGAGAAGCACCCAAACACTGCCTGGCTTTCGATGACAAAGGTGACGGTTTTGCGCTATGTCGACAGGCGTCTCTGGTAAGGTATTTTTATAATTAATCAGTTGTCTAATCCTGCGCAACTTTCTGGTTTGTTTGTCCTCCCGGTGGTCGCACGCGACACCAGCTCGGCAACCCACTTACGACGGCCAATCAATATGTTTGCGGACAATGGTATCGAGATTCCCGAGCTGGCTCGCGCGCCCTAGCCCACACGTATTTAATGTGCAATACAACTTACGCCTTGGTTACTTGTGCGGTTAACACCTGTTTTTTTGTTGCACCTTACTCGTTTCTGTTGTTCATTTGTGTGTCCATCATGCGATCATATTCATCACACCCTGACATTGTACTGGTACCTGTCCGCTATTCATGGTGAGCCTGCAACTTACGATAATCCGGTAGTACTTGGCCTGATTAATCCAGCATTTCTGTTTTGCGCGAATTAACCGTGACTGTGGCCACACACAAGACATCGCTTATTGACACGTTGCGAGCGTGCAAGCCGACACTAAACTGGATCCGCCAACTAATCTGCGAGTTTCGAACTTGAATAAGCCGCTTATGAAAAAGTGTTCGCGTAGAGTGGATGCTTGCGAGGAAGGTTGGGTTTTTTAGTGCTGAGATAGTGTAATTGTTTTCGATTAGAAGCATTGTCACATAAATGTTGGTACCAACCTAACTTAACCTAACTGAACCATCTAAATTTCAGAGACATTGAAATAAATTTGTAAACACTGTCAGTGTCATGTCACCCTACTTCCATTTTGCAGAGAAATAATTTTTAAATCGGTAAAAATATGTGAAATGAACAACTAATATTGAAAACTCTGTAAAAAGACAATCATAGAAAGAAATAGGGCTGGAAGCAAACAAATTGACTTTTTTTAAAAAAATTATAGAATAAGTGACGATTCTATTATTTGCAATTACTTCCTATTGCTTCAAATAAATAGGAAATTAAATGTGAGGTTAGAAAACCAATCAAATAACAGAGGAAAAAGCAAGTAATAGAAAGTAATTGGACTGTATTTAGTCGAAATGACCTGGATATAGTCAGACATTCAAAGCCATTGAAGAAGATAGGATACTATTTCGATTTGGAAATTCATTGAAGCTACTTTCAATTACTTTTGCTGGGAAATTACTGGAAATAGGAAGTAATAGAATCGTCACTAATTCTATTTAAAAAAAGTTAATACGTTTGCTTTCAGCCCTATTTCTTTCTATTATTTTCTATTATTGTCTTTTTACAGGGAATGCTTTGCATATCAAAAAAGGGCGCCTTTTTTGCATTATTTTACGCCTTCGTGAAAACAGTCAATAAATATGAAAAATTCAAATAAGAAAATTATTTGTCTCAAATGCCTGACCCACATAAAACAAGCTGCCCCGATAACCTTTCAGCATTTAGTGGCATGGCAAACAAGTTCTTGTTTAAAGTTCAAGTACCAGCACTGTTGGCATATTTGCTGTTCATGGGAGATTAGTTTTCTCTGTAAAGAGTGTTTTGTTGGAAGTGAAGAGGTTTTTGTTAGAAGTGAATTACAAAAATTTTTCGCAATACGTTACATCAAATTGTGTAATCTTACTTCCATTGAAATGGCGTAAACGAAATACACATTTTGCCGTAAAATAGACATTCAGAGGTGCGGCATGTTCCTCACTTTCACGCTCAACAAAATTACCGCACAACACTTCCAACAGAGCATATAATCCTCCCTTTGCAACTTTGCTAAGAGAGACGAACTTTCAAAATGAACTTGTCTGAAACAATTAATCAAAAAGCGCTAATCAACCAAAAGTTGTCTCAAGTTCCATCAAACGAAAAACAATTTTACACAACTCAAACTTCACTTTCGTTGTTCCTTAATATCCCTTCTTGTAAATTCCCAGCAGTTCTTAAAGAATATGAGTAATTATGAATTATTAGTGAAACTGAAATAGAAAATTCCCTAAGTGAGTTAGGGAATTTCCAAACTAAAATCTGACGACTGGTGGTTAGATTTTCTCCTGCAGAATTTTCCTTACCAGATAACTCAAAATGGCAATCGGGAAATTCCCTAATCCAGCCAGGAAATTTCCTTACCATATTATCCGGTTTTAACCATGAAATTTCTTAACTCCCTAATGGAGTTTACTATTTCCTTTTTGCTAATAAACTCCTAACTTCTATTTTGCTAAGAATTGCCAGGGTTTCACACGATTTCATAAGGTAAAGTCCTAAGAAACAACGAGTGAATGCAGACTGTCTACGCGAATAACTTTTTCACTTGGCGACAAAAACTTATACAACTGACTTGATTAGTCAAGAACGAGTTGACTGCGAGAATTAAAACAAGATGGATATGTAGGTATCCGCAGCGGCGAAGCAACACCGAACAGCCCGTCGCGACCACCCAGCTCCATGAGTCAACACAGTGGCAGCAGCGTGGGCAGCAGTAACGTCACTCTGCGCCCCCGTACGGCAACCACCCCTCGACGTCCGCGACCCGCTTCTATCGCTGGAACTGGTGTTTCTGTCACAGAACGACACAGTGAGCATCGCTTTTTACCTTTCAATCAGTAAAGCGTGCGCGTTTTAGGGTCGTTTCTCGTTGAATCGACTCGGGGAGGGAGGTTAAGGAAGACATTAAGGAATAGACCACTGGAGCAACGTCGTGAAAGGTGCCAGGTGAACGATCGACAGGGCGATTTGCGCATGGAGGATACCAATCTCGTTTTTGCCCGTCGCGAAACGTCTTCACGAGTTACGCTCAGAGATCGTATTTCATAATGCACTTCCCTTCGGAACGGAATAGTTACTCGTCATTAACGGCCAAAGAATCCGCGGTTAATTGCCTGAGAAGGTTTCCCAACCGAGCAGTTCCTCCGGACGTCGGTTTTTGATCATTTGGTCCAAGATTTATGGTCTTTTTTGTTCTCTCTCTCCCCCTCTGATTTCATTTCTATTTATTTATTGATTTTTTTGTAATTGCACATATAAATACTGCGTGTGAATGATTGTGGGGAATTGTGGTGTCGAATTGGTGCGTGGATGATTGACAGAAAGGACTGTTGACAGATTCAATCGGAGACGTAAAAGCCACAAAGGATTCAAAGCCACCACTGCCCAAAGTCCAAAGCACTCCAAAGAAATTGTCAACACCCAAAGCAACGGACTCTGTGAAGAAATCAGCGGAGAAGCTCGTGAAGAATGTGAAGCCGTCGCCGCGTGGCACGCCTAGGACGACGCCATTGCAGAGTCCGGGCGTTGAAAACGTGACATTCACGCGTGACAGTCAGCCGGATATCATCAAGAGCGAGAAGCTAGCGGACACGCCGAAGGAGAAGCACGAGGAGAAGAAGGACCGGGGATCCGAAAAGAAGGAAGTACGTTGGACATTCACTTATTAATCTCAGACACTTTTTGTAGACGTTTTTAAGACGCGCCTGAAATACGACGAAACGTGTCTGAAATTAAAATACTTTTCATTAATTAAGACGCAAATAAATACTTGTTATTAACGTCTGTGTTGATATGTTAACAATATGTTAACGACCAATTAATACAGACTAAAAAATTGAGTTATAATTTCAAACGTCAATTTTATTAAAAAAGTGTCAGTATGACGTTTCGGTCAATGGAGATGACCATCTTCAGACAATTTATCTACAATAAATGAATAGTTGTCAGAAAACTTGGAAAATGATTTCAAAACAATTTGGACTATTGGAGTA
>JABFPB010004942.1:0-14058 GCA_022817645.1 Ceratoteleas bidentatus
AGCCTTCGGCTCGGGCTGCCACCTTCACCCGCGGGAATAATCGCGTACTTTCCTCCCTAGGTGCACAATATACTATTCCCACTAAACATTTTGAAGCATTTAATGTCGCTGGAATTTATGAAATTGCCAGTTTTAGCCGGCTTTTTTGGCGCTGTCATCGACATTTTCCTAGCGTATAAATATGAATGAATACTTGAAAAATGCGTGCAAAAACAACTCTACCGAAAATCACACGAATTTGCACTAATCACAAGTTACAATCTATCCATTCACGCAAAGCATTGCATAAACTTTTCCACCAACTATTATACCTGATAATATCAACTTGTAATGCAAAATCACATATAAAATTTCACATAAAATAATTTCAAGTTTCGAATGAACAAGATAATTTGTACGTGTTCGTAAAAAGGGCGAAAAAATGTAATCGCGTGCAGCCGAAATGTATGTTTTGATTCGCGTAATGTTACAATGTAATCGCCGCAATAAAAATCCATCGTTGAAGACTGATTGGGTAAGGGCGAACGTGTTGCCGGAAGAAAGCGAGGTCGCGTTTCTGAGCGTGTCCGTGCGTCGAATGATGTGTGCCGACGATTTTCCTCGCTCATCCGATTGTCACTCCACATACGAATCGTCGAAATAAACAATCGTCACGCAAAACGATGGTACTCGAAGGCTCGAGGCAACAAACACGTGCAAACATTGCCCTGTCGATTTCCCTGTACAAAAGTCTGCTGGAAAGTAACGAGAAAATCTCCGAATGACGATCCGCGCTGAGAAAAGGTCGTCAGAAATGAAAAGAGTCGAAGGATCGAGTTCGGTCGTGACGCTTTGCTGTTTGCCTTGATTGATCACAGTACTGAGATGAATCAAGAATGAGAAATGTGCTCGCGCGATCAACGTGAGTTAGTCAGAGTTGCGTTCGACTCGATTGATTGTGAAGACGCTTTTCTCCGCGAGCCATTCTGTTATCTTGTCGTCCTCTGTTTCGAAAGAAATGTAACGAAACGAGAGTTGAATAGAAAAGATATTGCAAACGTAGTCCTGGCGGATGTGATACAAAACAACTGTAGCAAGTCGAGTAACAAAATTGATCATGGGCCGCGACAGACGAACCGCTAAATCAATGTAACTGCTCTGTCTGGTTTTGTTTGTCATTGTTATCTGTACGTTTTCTCATGTCATTGCATTTAGTATGTTTATACATCACTTTAACATGCTCTGATATATATATAATATATTGTATATTATATATATGTACATGATGCAGGCTTGTGGTAAATATATCGCCTATGCTTGTTTACGTCTTATAGATGTCGTTTAAACGATAAATACACCAAGATTCGCTCGTTACCTTGTGGCGCGAACGAAATCGATACATTATACAAATTATCATAAATTGTGACTAAAAACGAAGAGATAGTTAGGAATGGGACGATCAGATTGGAGATGTGTGAAGCGGTGGACAAGCGATTCCCAATCCCTAGCAACATCCGCCACCCTGTGCATTGCCCTGACCACCGGTACCAGATATCCCACCGGGACTGGTTGGAGAATGCTGGGGTCCAATTTTAATACCATTTGCCTGAAATTCAGAAACATTTCATTAGTACTCAGTATATAACACTCAGTGACAAATATCACGATCAATTGAGAAACAACAATTTCATATACTTGATTTCGTGCATTCTGATTATTTTTAATCAATTCTAAAATCAAAGATGATTAAACATTTGATTTCTGACTGAAATGTTTATAACTTGGAAGTTGTATTCAAACGTTTCGTTTATAGATTCTGTTAATAATCCTTTGTTAATCCTTTGAGCGACAGCGTTCCTCCTTAGGAACACATTCTAAATCTAGAATTTTTGTTGTTTGACCAAATCGATTCAAATTTTAACCGCGTATTCTCTAGGGATAGTGCAATGTGTAGGATAAAGATTCTAGGGGATATGATGATGGTAACCTTGTGAAAACAAATGAATGTTTATAATTTTGTAACCATTGAGTACGCATAGTCTGTCACTGATTTTTTGGTGAAACTATTGAAAGAAAGTACATTACTTACAATTGAATATTTATGATTATTGTAGAGTATTGAGAGAACTTTGGTAATTTTTTTTGTGGGTATAATTAATTTGTTTACATAATGGAACACAACAATATAAATAATAGAAAAAATGATTAGATTTCCAATAAAAGAAGGTGAATTTGTTATACATTATATGTTTTTGGGTCGCTGAATACGAATCTGAACTTGAAATGTCAAAATTTCAAAATGGCAGATCAAATTATGTCAGCGAAAATGATGAGCATTCTTCCTAGTTTTGGTTCGCCATATTGTATCCTCCAATTCGAACTTCTCCATTTCGAGTTCAGATTCATATTCAGTGACCAAAAAAATAAGATACATATAATTTCCGTGAAATCGATGCATTTTTCACACTTTTGGTCCGCCATATTGGATCCACTATTTTGAATTATGCCATTTTGAGTTCAGATTCGTATTCAGTGATCCAAAAAGCATATAACTCAGTTCCAGGTAATTTGCTCTGTCTATTAAAATGCATCGCTCAAAGGGTTAAAGTGAAGATAAATTTGTAAAGCACCTTTGAAATCACACTCAGAACATTTTCAGCATATAATCAAATCACATCTTATCTAGAGTAAAATGTCTAACGATCTGAAAAAAATGTTTTATTTCAGATTGTCTCAGATTGTTTCAAGTTAATGAAGTTAATAAAAACGAGTTAACTTATTCTTACGCAAATAATTTTACACAAACACATTATAACAAAAAGAAATTGTGGGTTTGACTCACAATGTTTAATTAAAAAAACCCATAGTTTAATTAAACTCAATGTCTAATATCAGTTGTATACACAATCATTTTATCAGAAATGATTAAAGCTCAGTATTTTCTAATTACCTGCTAACTACTGCAATTTTAAAAGTTCTTAGTTTAATTAGCCTTGTGTTTTAACACAAATGTTTTCTTTTCATTCACAAACTGAATCTCGTTAAGTTTGGAAAATTGAAATAATTTAATCCATTAATTATGTCTGTTTTAAGTTCATATTTAACTATCTGCTAATTGATTCAGGAATGAAATTGTTTCTACTTTGTCCATATACCAGAGAACCAAAAATACTTTTTATGCAATTACTGAAGAATCATTTTATGATCCTAATGTCAGGAATAATTTTTCACTGAATAAGTTTATGTCATTTCTCTCGTTATGACAACGTTGGCAACAACATTTCACTTTAATGAAAAATATAAATAAAATGTCTAATGACATATCTATTTTAAATCTCTCTGTTCTATATATTACATTCATTTGACAACAATATATCCCGACACAAAATCCACCCATCTCTTCCAATTCAACATCTGACTACAGCTGAAATCCCTTAATCCTCTTTTTGCGAAACAATTAACAAGCAGCGACAGGAACCTCGTTATTGATGTCGAAAACGCCCTCCTGGATTTTCTCGTAGATTTCCTTGGCCGTGTTGATGAAAGCCTCCTCCACATTGGCAGCGGTTTTAGCACTGGTCTCCATGAACACGAGACCGTGTTCTCGCGCAAACGCCTCGCCCTCTTCCCTCCTGACCTCTCTTCGCGAGTCCAAGTCACTTTTGTTTCCAATCAGCATGATCACCATGTTTGAGTTGGAATGTTGTCGCGCATCCTCCAGCCACGTAGTCAGATGGTTAAAGGTTTCTCTGCGAGTTATGTCATATACCAGCAGAGCTCCTGCGGCACCACGGTAATATGACCGGGTAATCGAACGGAACGCCTCTTGACCAGCCTACAAAGTATTTTAATATTTAATCTATTCATTTAATTCATATGTTTAGTATTTTTTATTTTCAAGTATTCCTTAGAATATTAGAACATGTAACAAGATAGAAAAACAAAAATGAAATGAAGTATGAATTTCCTTTGTATTGAAAAGTTAGCTATATTGGGAAGAGATTGTTATCACATTTGTTTGAGCGTGTAAACAATCTGTTTGTATAGTGTTTCCAATGTAATATGAAGCAGAAATTTAATAAGTTAAAGTAATTAAAAAAGTGATTAGCAACGTTGAGCTGATTTAATCTTTTCGATATCATTTGTGTTATTTTACAAGAAGGCTTTCAAAATAGTATAATAGCATCCCTAATAGCATATAATATCTAGTAATTATTTCATATATATTTGTTAATATTTTGTGTAATATTTAGACAGTATTTTCATGTAAAATTAAAAAAACATTTCCTACATATTTTTTTTTTAAATATTGTATATATATTTATAAATATTTAAAAATGTGCACAAAAAATATATTTCTAACTGTTAAATATGTGACATTAAATATTTACCTCATATTTTTTTCAAAAATGTAGAAAATATTCTGTATTATTAGGGATGAATTATTCATATAGATGAAACAAATTTATAAAACTGAAAATATGATACTGACGTTAAAAATTGTTTGTGCAATTACAATGGCCGTTTAAAATGTATTCACAGAGATAAATCATATTTTTATGTTTCATCGCGTCGCATGGTCCCACCTTAATTAAGATTTTTTTCCATTAAAGCTGTTTAATTAAAAATTGTTTCAATGTACCCTGGGTCTTTTCCATTACAAAGATGAAATGCAGAGCAGCTAAACGTAGCGCATCACAAGAAGGAATGCAGCATTCCTCCTCCCGGAGAATTTAAATAAATTATGGTTGCCAGGTACCGCACTTGAAAGGAAATTCATGGCACATGGGAGAACTTAATTTATAACTTTTTGTTTTATATGAAAGTGCAATTTATTATTTAAGGACTTATCGATTTTGTTGTAGAACTCTCTGGCACTGAGACATTGGTGATAACAAGATTGGTTTATACCTCAAAAGAATGAGAGAAATTTGCACAACAAAAAGAGAAGAGGATAAAACAATTTTCGAGTTTTATCTTTAAAAAATTATTGATTAACTTTGTTTGGGAAGTTGTAGAACATCATTTGCATAATGAATAATGCAGTACTATGCTGCATTAATGATCATTAATGATTTTCAGTTTTTATAGAAATCACATCCCCAAAATGGGAATAAAATACTGAACTGCATATTGGTTGTAATCTACCGACAGACTGTCCTGAATTTCTCCCCTCTTCCGGTCAAAAATCAATAATCCACAACACTCACCGTATCCCAAATTTGAAGTTTGATTTGTTTCCCATCGATGGTGATCATGCGAGCCCCGAACTCGACGCCAATTGTCAGATCATGCACTGGCTGAAATCGCTTGTCAGTAAACTGTAGCAGGAGACAGGATTTGCCCACGCCTAATTGCAAGCAAAAAATTGACACTCGCTACAGACATGTGACAAGAGGCATCCCTCCAACCAGACAGATGTCCCGCCCTCCCTCTTCCCGCTTTCATAGATCCACATAGTCATAGTCTTCCCCAATTTCATAGATCCACACAGCAATAAACAAACTTGCAGCCATCCATAAAATAAATAAACAAAAACAAGTAAACACGCAAACAAACCACCCTTCCAATCATCGAACGCGTCAAACTAATCGATAATATTTGATTAAAAAAATGTCCAGCATCCCATTGTTTTTGTTGCCAAAACGTATTGTTTACTTGGAAAGATCCGCAATCGATCTGCAGTCGTAATTTCGAGCAAGATGGAAAAAGATGATAACAAATGGGTTTGTATGGTGACAACTGTTAAAACGGTGACAACTGAAACGCTGCTTCGGAGTCGGGTTCGAAGGGCAGGTGGCGAATCGCGGTCGCACTGGGTCCCGCGCGCGACATCCAGCCACGTATCTGGCGGAAACACGCGCGCCAGAGGACATAGCTCATGCGGTCCACGAAAACAATGGGAGCTGTCACAGACGACTACGTAGTTGCGGGCGCGCGACACGCTTGGACGACGTTGCCTCGGCCGAAGCTTTACCTGTGTCCCCGATGATGATGTACTTAAACAGGTATGCGTAAGACATTTTGTTGCGGCCTACAAAACGCAGTAAAAAGTGGCTAAACGGAGAGAGCTCGCGAGACACAAAATGTAGCACGTCCGTTTACTGCCTTATTATCGTCGCTTCTGCTTGGTTATGACGTCATTCGATCGCTCCGTCAAACCACTTCGGCTGTACTCGGCTGCGTTCGCGCGCAGAGGGCGCTGCTCTCACGTTCCGCGTGTTTGTTTTGATTCGTACACAGGCTGACATTTTGGCGATTTTGGAAATGACAGTTGGATGGCTGCGCGAAAATGGACAATTAGAAATAGTCAAGAAACGAGGGGGAATCATCCGAGATTTATATTTTCCAGGAATTACGGAGGCAATATGAATTTCCTCCGTAAAAAAGATGTCAAAATCAAAGAAGTGTTGTTTTTAGACAATTAAACAGAAGATTCGTATTGGGTTTGTGTGGTTTTATTTAAATATATTACATTTTTCTTAGATTGTTCACAATAACGATTGTACAAAAGTGGAAAACCATAATTACTTTATGCGAAGTAAAAATATGAAAATTCATATAGCACTGTTGAAAAAATAGAAACGATCTAATACTTTTCATTCGAAGAATGATTTAGAGGTTTCAATTTTTCATTTTTACCTCTTCTCATGTAAATGATTGTCTTACAAAAAGAGTCATTTCTCATGATTCTTCATTCACTATTCACAAAAGGGCAAGAAAAATATAAAAATCTATGTTGCAGCCGGTAATTCCTAATTTGTAAAAGTCTGTCAATTGCTTTCTATAAATTAAGAGTCAAAATAAACTCTTTTGTTTGATTGATCAATAAATAATATGTGAATGTCATGCTTCTCCGACAGCATTTTTTAAATTTGACAAAATGGGGTCTATCTTTTCTTCAAGAGACAGGATGTGTCCAGTATTGCAGTCATGACTAGCAATAAAACTAATTATCAAAGGTAACTTATTCATTTGCACTACCTGAAACAGAAGATGGAAAATTCGATTACCTATAAACTAT
This sequence comes from Ceratoteleas bidentatus, assembly GCA_022817645.1. Lineage (NCBI taxonomy): Eukaryota > Metazoa > Arthropoda > Insecta > Hymenoptera > Scelionidae > Ceratoteleas > Ceratoteleas bidentatus. The sequence continues at coordinate 7,004 of JABFPB010004942.1, forward strand.
TCAAAAGTATTAATTTAAAAATACTTGTTTACTGTGCAAAAATACATCACAAAAATATAACCCAAAAAAATAAATTTTGTTCATGATATTTTTACCATGTTATTTTGTCCAGGATATTTATTTTTTACAATATTATATGCTGATATTATATGCTGGATTAAATTTGATTAGAATTTATACAAGGTCAATACATTCCAATTACCTGGTAACTACTATAGATACAAATAATGGATTTATTTTTGCCAAGACCAAGTTTGCTGCCTTGGTCTGATGCCATGCCAAAAGTCGACAGTAAACTTGTTCTCATTGACAGCTCAAATGTCTTATCGTTGGCCACAGATAATATTGGGACACCATCTCTGTCTGTGATGAATATGCTATGCAGACCTTCTATTGTCTGCAATAACCCATGCAAAAACTTCTTCACTTCCTGCAAAAAGAAATAATCAACCAAATTCTTACGCACATGTTATTTACAAGTAGAAAGTAATGTCACTGTCATGACAAATGAAGCATCAAAATAATTGAGCTTAGGTTATGTCGTCGCGTGCAAAAAGATTTCATTGTTTTCAGTCATGCAAATTGCACGGATTCAGTCACTTATAAATATCTGTCAAGAGCAATCGATGAATCAACACTCACCGTTGTCATGGCTCGAATAAAAATTGACAGGCCGCTGTGAAGTTTATTGTTATCATGGGATATCGAGTCGGGAGCAAAACATCAGTTTTGATTTTACGTTTCGTATCACAGTGGATTGTTTGATTTGCAATATCTTGTTTTGGTTTATTATAATAGAATAGAATAGATGTCATGAACCGTGACAAAAACAACTTTCAGAACGTTATTATTTTACTAATTGCAACGCGAAGTGAGGGACTTGGGAATATGTTTCTGTCCTTTGTTAGCCAGAGCAGTAGAAAAAGAGACTTCTTGTGATTGGTAGAATTGAGGAACGATGTTGTATGACAGGATTCTCGCAGGAGTTACAATTTGAGTTCATAATATTCTGAATACGTAAAATACTTTATTTTGTGGAGAGGAGAAACTCTGAAAAACTCTGAAAATGAATCATAATTAGAACCGACATACTTTTTCAGACATTTTCAGAGCTTTTTCAGATTTTATTTGAACTTTACAGAGTTTTTCAAACTACATGCATTTTAGAATTTTATTTCAGACTATGGACATGTTATTTCTATTACGGTTCCGAATTTATTTTTAATGAAAATTATATTATTCATATGCTCCTGATATATTTCCAATGTTTGCAATTAATTGGGAATATATTTGTTTACCTAATTTGAGTTGTAATTTCACATAAACTCAGCATAACATGCAACGAACCAAATTTTTTACGAAAAACTGATGACTTTTTCGGATTCCACGCCCAAAAATTAGTCTAAAACCAAATTTACATATTTTTTCGACTGTTGAATTGACCTACAATAACAATTACTTTTTATTAATTCTGAGTTCGTCTAAACCGACAATTTTGATTTTTTTAATTTAATAGTTTTCGTTCAAAAAATGAGTTTCGCGCGTCATTCTTATTGGAAATTAAACGTAGAATCTGAAACAATGACCAAAAAGTGAAAAATCATCTTCTGGAATGTAAAACATGCGATTTTTCGTCTTTTTTACTTTTTCAAACATTTTGTTTCTATATAAGTATATAAATTTGTTTACTCGTTACGACGCTAAGTCTGTTCTAGACTAGTTGAACTTTGATGATATCAACAATTTTCGTTGAGGAAACCATGTTTGATAGGTGAAAATTCATTTTTAATAGTTCCATTGATTTGATCGATTTTAATTCAATTCCTTTTTCAAAAAAATTGTTTTTCTCGAAAAAAATTAGTGTTTCACTTGGGTCTTGCAGGAAATTTTCCGTTGAATTAAAAAATTTGCTCAAAAACTCGAAAAAGTACTTTTGTCACGACAAAAAGTAACAGTTATATTTAAAAAGACGTTGAATTCAATTGTTAAAAAAACAAGAATAGTAATGGGAAACAACTGTCCAATGTCTTTCTATTTTCTTCAATTGCCTTTTCTATCAATGTATAAGAAATTAAAAGCAATATACATTTTTTATGGACATTAATTTCTTTCTAATGCTGCGAATTACTTTCTGCAATTCGCAGAAGAAAATTAAAAGCAATACTATTGTTACTGATTTTTCTATTACTTGTTGCCATTAAAAGAATGCTCAATCATCATTAAGTCAATAAAAAAATCTACTATTTCTTTACTCGTGAAGGAAAAGTGCCTACCTTTCCCACGCTCAGCAATAGGAACCCCGACAAAAATATTCTTAGGGAAATTCCTTAAGGAATTTCCTTAAGGAAGTCCTTAGGGAAGTTCCTTAGGGTAGTTCCTTAGGGAAATTTCTCAAGGAATTTCCTTCAGGAAAATTGAGACATAACAATGCGTTGTAAAATTTGTCCAGAATCGCGATAAAATGATAGTAAATATAGAATAATATATGAAATTGTTTTAATTGTTGCATTTTGGAATCATTTATTGTAAGGTAAATGTCACAATTTGGGTGATAGCACCTATTTGGGTCAGTGTGAAATACTTTTTCGTGTAGTAACTAAAGTTTATTTAACTTTAATCAAGGCGTCGAACCGTTGCTGGTCGACGCCTCTTGCGGGTCGACGCGTTGCTGGTCGACGCGTTGCTGGTCGACGCGTTGCTGGTCGACGCGTTGCTGGTCGACGCGTTGCTGGTCGACGCCTTGCGGGTCGACGCCTTGCGGGTCGACGCGTTGCTGGTCGACGCCTTGCGGGTCGACGTGTTGCTGGTCGACGCCTTGCGGGTCGACGCGTTGCTGGTCGACGCCTTGCGGGTCGACGCGTTACTGGTCGGGGTGTTGCTGGCCGGGGCATTGCTGATCGGGGCGTTGCTGATCGGGGCGCTGCTGATCGGGGCGTTGCTGATCGGGGCGTTGCTGGTCGAGCCGTTGCTGGGTTCGGTGAGCAAGGCGCCACTGTGACCAGAGGATGAGGTATTGTCTAATCTCGTGGGTGGAATGTCGTGACTGACGGTGAATGCGGGTTTCAATCGACTGACGCTTACACTTATTGGTTGTCCACGAATATCGACGTTAAAAACCTCGTCTGATGGCCTTTCGATGAGGGCAGCCTTACTTGTAGGGCCTTCGTAAGGGTACTCGAGTGGCTTACGAACGCGGTCGACTCAAACAAAGACATGGCTCGCTTCGAATAAAGATTGGTGAACGAAAATCTTCTGGCGGTGATGGTACACAGTTGGGGTCGGTCGAACCTGTTGCATATGATCGCGAAACTTCTCGACGAACATCTGAGGATTCGGCGGCATATCTTCGTTCAGGAAAAATTCTCCTGGGAGTCGTAGAGTAGTGCCGTAGACAAGTTCTGCAGGACTGGCACCTTCCTGTCCTCCTTCAAGGTAATTCGTAGTCCGAGCAGCACGGTAGGTAAGACGTCCAGCCAACTGGGATTGTTGTGACACATGAAAGCTGCCTTCAGCGATCTGTGCCAGCGTTCGATAATGCCATTTGCCTGGGGATGATAGGCGGTGGTCCTGGTCTTTTCACAACCGACTAGATGCGTGAGGGCTCGAAACAAAATTGCTTCGAGATCCCTGGTCTGTGGTAATGATGCTGGGAGCTCCGAACCGCGATACCCATGTGGAGGAAAACGCGGTGGCAACGTCATCAGCGGTGATTTTCTTCAAGGGAACAGCTTCCGGCCATCTCGAAAATCTGTCAATCATAGTCAGTAAATAAGGATAACCTTTGCTGGGGGGCACGGGCCCGACGATGTCGAGGTGCACATAGCTGAAACGGGTATCAGGAACTGAGAATTTTCCGTGCTGCTGTCTGGTGTGGCGCGAGATTTTACATCTCTGGCAGGGTAAACATGTGCGAGCCCAGTGTGCGATGCCTCTGGCCATGTTTGGCCAGACAAACTTCTGCTGGATAAGCTTTTTCGTGACCCGTCCGCTCGGATGAGTAAGTGAATGAGTCAAATCAAATATATAAATAAATACCTTTTTGCGCAAGCTGGTTGGAAATATGGTCGGATGTCTGCCCTCAAGTACCAGATCATGACGTCTGAATCATCAATGCGCAGCGGCACGAGCTTGAGGGCGGCTTCGGCGCCACGAAGCTGCTGCAACCGCAGATGCTGTAGCTCCTGGTCGATGTCCTGCTCAAGTGCAATGTCCTCGGTCGTGATAGCAAGGGGCATCGAGACGCTTTCGACTCGCGAAAGAGCGTGTGCAGTGACGTTTTCTCAGCCTGTGACGTGGATTATGTTGGTTGTAAATTGACCAATAAGATCCAGTTGCCGAAGTTGTCTGGGTGAGGCCTTTTCCGGTTTCTGCTGAAACGCATATGTTAAAGGTTTGTGATCGGTTTTCACAATTAGGGGTCTACCTTCGATGAATGGCCTGAAGTAACGGATAGAACTGTAAATTGCTTGGAACTCACGATCGTAAGTACTGTAACGTCTTTGGGTGGCGGAGAACTTGCTAGAGAAAAAGCCCAGAGGTTTCCAGCTACCATGACGGTGTTGCTCCCATGGCGATGTCCGAGGCGTCACACTGAATAGCAAGAGCAGCTCCTTCGACGGGGTGGCAAAGCAGCGCTGCGTTGGCGAGAAGCTGCTTGGCTTGGTCAAATGATTCCTCAGAATGAGATGTCCAGTTAACCGGCCGATTGTCGCTCTTCTTTGCTCCCATTAAAAACTCGTTGAGGGGCATAAAGACGTGGGCTGCGTTAGGAAGTCCCTTGCGGTAATAATTAAGCATGCCAAGAAATCGGCGAAGTTCCTTGATGGTAGTCGACTTGGGAAAATCCTTGACAGCTTGAACGCGATCCTGTAATGGTCTGGCATCATCAGCGTTGACGGTAAAACCAAGAAACTTGATTTCTGGGGCTCCAAACACGCATTTGGTGGGGTGGATGATCAAACCGTAGTCCTTCAGCCGTTGAGAAACTAATCGGAGATGTTGCTCGTGCTCCACCGTCGATTTATGATGTATCGTCGATGTACGCGTACACGAAATCTAAACCGTGCAGGGCCGAATCTATGCATCGTTGAAATGTTTGGGCTGCGTTCCTAAAGCCGAAGGTCATCACGCGGTATTCGAAGAGACCGAAAGGTGTGATGACGGCCGTCTTGGGAATAACTTCGGGTGCCATAGGGATTTCATGGGACGCTCTCGCCAGGTTGATAGTAGTGAAAATAGTGCATCCGGGAAGTTTGCAGGAGAAATCGTGGTGATGGGCAATGGGATACCGTTCCGGAATAGTTGCTGCGTTAAGACGTCTACAGTCGCCGCACAACCTCCAACTTCCATCTCGCTTTTTAACCATGTGCAATGGACTGGCCCATGGGCTGCTCGAGGGCTGACACGTACCTTGATCAAGCATGTATTGGATTTCAGCCTTGGCATCTCGCAGCTTGTCGGGCGGTAGTCGTCGGGCACGTTGTGCAACTGGGGCGCCTTCCGTCATGATCTGGTGGAAGATCTCGTGCTGAACAACCTCGGGCATCAGGGTGGGCGTGGTGATCTCGGGAAATTCCCTCAAAAGAGCATGGAACCTGTTGGTACTTGCGGCGATGACCGACACAGTTTGCGCCCGCGAGCTGGTCAAACCTGCAGCAGTCGAAATCAAGGTTTTCTGATCCACCAATCGCTTACCTTTAAGATCAACCAATAACTCACAGTGGTGAAGGAGATCCGCGCCAATGATCGGCTGAGATACGCTGGCAATGATGAACTTCCATATGATCGGTTTCCTCAAACCCAAGTCCAAAGTCCGATGTTGGTAGCCAAACGTGTGGATGACGGCTCCGTTTGCTGCGAATAGACGTAAATCTGGGTCGAAAGTTCCGTTGTTGGCAGCTGTCCGTGGAAGTACGGAAACATCCGCTCCTGTGTCCACGAGGAATCGTAAACCGCTGTTCCGGTCTGTGAGAATGAGGCGGTTTTTTCTCGTCGAACCATCTCCGACCGCGTGAACCGAAGGCTTGACTTTTAGCGATCTGGACAAGGTTAGCGCGGACATTTTTTTGCGTCAGGTAGAGGAGCATTGAGATTTGTCGATGTTTTCGGACGCTGAAATGTTGCATGCATTGCCGATTTTATTGCGAGATGTGACACTTTATTGGTTTAGAAACCGGAAAGAGGAAATAGCGTCTTGGGATGAGTTTTGTGAGAAATTTAGAGAGTAGTTTGGCGACGCATCATTTCAGAGTCGGTTGCGTGAACAATTGCGAACTCGCACGCAAGGTGAGGATGAGCCAGTGAGGAGTTACCTAACTTGTGTCGAGACATTATTTAGTAATTTAGACAAACCGGTACCATTGGCGGAGCAGCTTGACCTGGCATTCGATCATTTGTGTCCCAATGTTCGAATGGCGGTTAGGCGCACTGAGTTTGCGACCTTTGAGCAACTGTTGAGACAAGCTTAGGTTTTTGAGAAAATGTTGCGTGACCGCAAGTCATACCGTCCACCTCCAGCACCAGAGACGAGTGCTATGCCGGAAATGGGATACAAACCTAGAAAGGGTTTGAGAAAAGGTGAATCGGTGGCGGCGGTTGTGGAACCCAAGTTAGGAGAGGTTATTGCGGCCTGTTACGCGTTCCTTTGATTTTCACGCAAAAGTTTTGATCATGCTGCGGCTCGAACCGCTTATTTTCGAACTTGCGATAAGACGGGCATTGTTTTGATCGCGCGTGAATGTGTTCTGCGTCTGGATTAAAATGAAATGGTAGGGGTGTTGGGAAAATAATCCAACCAAGTTGGGTTATTTTATCATCTGAGGTAAAATCTGTCTGCTTTATTACATTATTTTGTACTTCGCAATGTTTTGATTTCGTCGATCGCGCACTCCGTCGACTCTTATCAGTTAGCGCCGTGTATTTCGTTCGTGCGGACGTCTCGCTACATATTTATTCGCGATGCTTGGTTATGAGCAATTATAAGCGGCGCTCAATTCTTAAATACCTGCGCAACATTGCAAATAACTTGTAATTTCTTTATACGTATTTATAGGATT
>JABFPB010004943.1:0-14056 GCA_022817645.1 Ceratoteleas bidentatus
CCCGGGGCCCCGGCCGTCGAGAGCCCCGAAGTCCTATTGCTTGTTACGGCCCTGCGTCGGACCCTCGACGGCCCCCGCCCCCGGTCCGGCACTGGATTCGCCAGCACTACACCCCCCCCCCCTCCGGCGCCCTCTTGGACCCCTTTCTCTATTTTCCTAACCCAAGCTAGAGCCAGACAAAGCGCTCCAAGAGCCCCTTCACTAGTTGTATTGCGTCCCTCGGCCGCAAGGTCGCGCTGAGAACCGTTGTTTGTTAATTAGTTTGTTGTCTCGCGGGAGCGCGAGTTTTACCCGTTGTTTTACCCTACAAAGCTTTATGATTGGTTACGCGCCGGTGCCCGACGGCGCCGGGTTCTCAGCGTCCACTGCCCTGCCCTCCCTCCCCCGCGACGTTGTTATTACTTTGGTAGTTAAGCAGCCGGGCGGCACTTTTTGCCGGCGATCAATGGCTCGCGTTCTTAGGCTCGTGATTTTTCGGGCGCGCCACCTGGCGGCGAGGCGGTGCCAGATGGCGCGGCGGACGGACCGAAGAGGACCGCGCGGATTCGCCGACGGGTCGACGTCGATCGCGGCGTACCGAGCATTGTTATCGAACCCTATGGCAATACCTAGGTTAGGCGCGAAGTAGACCGATAGATAGATAGGATAAGCGGCTGATTGTTTTCCGGGTTTCGTTGTTTCGGTTTTGTGTTGCCGAAGTGCGCGCGCGACGTAGGTTTAGGTATTGTTGTTGCTGTTGTTACTTTTTATAGTTATTATTCATACATTACTGTTAATGTAGTCGTTACGCGTGTAGGGTTACCAGGGCTAACCCGGGATAGCGATTATTTTTTGATAGCGGAACCAAAGACGGCGGGAGAGCCGTGGTCCCACGGGTGTCTTTGCTTCTTGTAACGTTGTCGCAGTGATCTAGCATTCAGAACCCAACTCTTGTGATCTAGCAGATGCTTTCCGTCGAAAGCCCGACGTCGACCCGCGCGAACTCACCCCTCCTCTGCCGAGCAGCGGTAAAGCCTCATTGCCCCCTCGAACCCGGAGGCAGCGCCCCCTACGTCGCGGACTCGCGGCGGAGACGCGCGAAAAGAGACCCCGGCCGAGAAGCGATCAGTATTGTCACGTTATCACCCCGGCATCGAGTCTTCTGTGAGGGCGCGCGCGTCCGTTGTTGTTGTTACCGTTGTTGTTGCGGCTCACTGATCCCCGGGGGCCCCGCTGGGTGGCGCCGCGGTTCCGACACGGCGAAGCAAGCAAATAAACGACTACCTAAATAACTAAACGAATGATTAATGAATTAACTAACTAACTAAATAATAACGTAACGACGTAACGATGAGAAAACGGCTGTGACGCGCTCAGTGCGGTAGAGGTCGCCACGCGCGAGCTCCGAGCGCCGGGCGCTACCGCCTAAGCCGACGCGCGAGACGCGACAATTTGCGCCCGCGCCCCACCCCGTGATTCTAGCGCAATAATTATCCCGCCGCCCGTCGTCGGCGGGCGGCCCGTAACGACGCGGTAACATATTCCGTAGCTTAAGCTATGTTCAATGGTAATACCAAGTCAGAGGTGGACGAGGCGAGCGATACCGTAGGAGATCTTATATTAATGGTTCAACGTTAGGTTATATAGTGTAATCAAATAATGGGTTTACAATGAATAATTATATTAATGGTGTAAGCAAAATGACGAGGAGGAAGCGCTGGTGATGATGGCGGAGCGGCGGGGGAACCCTTCTTTGGCACTAGTGGGATGGCCAGTGGCGCTGCGATCGCGATCCAGATGGCGCTCCGGGTCGATCCACCTGTTCGATGGGCGACCGCGTTTTCGCGGGGAGAATCATTGTGGGGGGAGCTTTTTCGGGCCGTTTTTGGGGTGGACTGGACGCCAGGTGGGTCGCTTTCGCGGGACGGCCGACGCGGATCGCGGATCAGTAGGCTTGGCTGTGAGCAACGAGCGCGAGGACACCAGGCAGGGCGAAGGGGGATCGCGCGTGTGCGAGTGAACCGGGCGAATGCGAGCGAGCAAGTGCGTGCGAGCGAGCGAGAGATAGCGAGGTTCGTTGTTTCGGTTTTTTTTTCTAGGATTACGACAAAGCGGGCAGCCCGGCCGGGAGGCCGGCGCGCGCCCTTCCGGGATATAAGGGTAGACTTTCACATTAGATCAGCCTAATATATAAATATATATAAATATATTATTATATTAAATGAATATTTCGAATAGAAGAAACTTATATTATTTGTTGGAAGAGTATATTATTATATTGCATACATATTTAATATATATGTATATGTATACATATATTATATATATTATATATATTTAGAATATTTATTTGTTGATTTGATGATGACGGATCACGAGATACATATGTTACGATTTTATAAGGGCCTCAGCAGCACCGGCCTAGTGCGAGCGAGCGAGAGAGAACGAGAGAGAGCGAGAGACAAAACACTTTAGACGATTTGCCGTAACGATTGTCCGATTCGTTGTAAAGGCCCGGGTCGGCGGCAACCCGAGTCCCGGAATTCGGCGCCAATTTCGACCGGTTGGCTGTGTGGTGTAAAGAATCGGCCTGAGAATTCGACTGATGCAGAACCGGGGTCGCGTTTCGCCAGGCTTAGAAACTTAATTGTGGTTGATTATCCGAATCATTTGGTCGGGCTTTGATTTGACTAAACGAATTGGCTAAATCAACCAGAATGTCGTTGGCTTAACTAAATATGCGGCTGGTTCTGTATTAACCAAGTCTTTGGCTGATTCGGGCAAAAACGTTTCAGAGCGCGGGACCGTGGTTATCGTCCGACCGTAGGGTCAATTGTTATCCGAGGCGCGCTCCAATTGCGTTGCATATGTTGCATGTACATACCGTACATCTGTTAACCGTGCCACGAGCCGATGCGAGGCACACACACACGGGACCCACACAGACACACACATACAGTCCGAACACAGCGACACCTGTACGTACACTCACACAAAATAGATTGCAGCCGACCAATCCGAGCAGCAGCGAGCAAAGATGACGATGGACATTTCGGCGTGGAGACTAATGCAAAAGAAACATCTGACGTCGATGGTTGCGCGCACGTTACGGCTCGTGCCTCCGATTTGATTTCTGTGTTAATTTCATGTATTACTGCAGAATGTACGTTTGTTTTCGAAATACAGTAGATTTTGTTCCTGACTGCCGAGAAGTTATCGAGAGACCGAACAGCGTCGGACACAGAAAAGAATGGATTTTTCTGGAGAGAAGTGGCTGGAGGTTTGAAGTGAGAAGAGGGGGAGGGTAAGGTGGAATTTGTGGTGACTTTCGGTCGTTTTTGGGTATCTAGAGAGGATTTTTGAAAGGGTTATGAGGAAAGGGAGTGGTTGGGATAATAACGAGAGTTGGATTGGACAAGTTTAGATTGGACTTGTGTTTGCCTCTGATAAAAGAGGAGGTGGAATTGAAAATGGAACAATATGGGCATTGTCTTCATTTCTTAGTGTCTTATGGCGAAGGATATAAGCGGACATAGGAGTAAATGAAAAAGAAATTGAAACTCCAGTACATATTGCAGCTACAGCTTTTAGTAGAGGTGTATGTAAATATTATGGCAGTCATACTGTTGCGACAATGAAATTACATGGAACGTTTTTGAATATCCGTTTAATTAACTCCACGATAATAATGCACCGTCAAACGAATTTGAATGAAAAAAAGTGACACTCAGGTAATAAAAAATACCAGCATCAGCTGTCTCCCTGCTATTTCCATTCATGTCTCACAGCTTGACATTAATAAACTATGAAGTTCATAAAGTCGAGCACTGTCAAATGCGATTGCAGCTTAACAATCATTCGACAAATATGATGTTTTCGAGATGCTCAAATTCAGTGACACAAAGCCTAATTAAAAATACCAAAGCATCTCATCCTGTCTCCAAAAGCCAGAAATTTTCCTTAAAAGTTCCTGTGTCCCTTTTCCAAAAATGTGTCCCAATAAACGCCTGCAGCAAAGACTGTCGATTGGCCTTCGTGATGCCGAATCAATAATTTTATCAGCCACTCGAACCCGGCCAATATTTCTCAGCACGACTCCAGTTATGTTTATCGCCTAAAATTACTCTGCCGCGCAACTCCATGATCGATACTGAAAAGGACGCGCTTCTCCGCTTGTAAACGTAATGGCTCAGAAAACGTTTCGTTATATAAAGCCCGCTATCTTTATAAATCAGAAAACGCCGGGCACGGATTCTTCAATGATATATAAATAGACGGACAATAACCGTGCACATCTCAGTTTTCAATAACTCCATTGGACGAACGCGAAATTCCCTTTTTGCGTGCAGCCGACGAACCAACTTTTTCGTTATTTGTAAGTCAATTGAATTCATAATTTAATTTCTCCGCCGATGCTCTTTCGTTGGCCTAATTCCACTCCCGCGTTCCCTTCGACGGTTCAATTAATTTTGCTCGCGCGGCTATTTACATAAGTCAAAATCCGCGAGCTCATCTATCATTCCCTCAGTTCGCGAATCTGCCGATCTGTAATTCAACAAGTATCAACTCGGTAAATAAAGCATGCCCCGGTCTGTCGGGTAATTGACAAATGCGCTCCATTATGCATCACCGAATGCGGCAGAACGATGTCAAAAACGAGCGCCCGATCGACTCGACAGCGGCTCGTCGTTTCGAGTCGATTTTCCACGTTAATTGAAACACGATGTTCCTTTGAAATCTTTCTTTCCGTTGTTGCCCTTTTTGCTTGGAGGGAGTTGAAGTATTAAGTAAAAATTCAACTTAGTTATTCGTAAGGCGGTATTGAGTTAAACGGATTTCTTAATCAGTGCGGTAAGGAACATTTGTCAGGCGCTAGTTGGTAATGTATTGGTAATGTATCCCTAGCAACACTGTTTCCTATATTGGTCATATAGGAAACATATATTCCCAATATATTCCCAATATATTGCTATAATTAGAAATATATTCTTAATATATTGCAAAAATTACAATATATTGCAAAATTGGGAATATATTGGAAATGTATTGGGAATGTATTGGAAATATATTGGGAATGTTGTGGGAATATATTGGGAATATATTGGAAATACATTGGGAATATATTATTTTTTATAAAATATATATTGGGAACGTATGTTTCTTTTAGAACCAATATATTTCTACTTTTACAAGGGATTCAAATGTTTAATAAAATAAAACTCTGTTCAGCTGTAACTGTTTATTTGTAGAGTATAATTTTAAATTAATACTCGTTCATTGTATTAACGAACAAATATTTTTAACTCGTGAAAAACTGCTAGTGTTGATATCGGGAATCGAACCCTTGTCTCATGATCTGCAGTACCGTCGTCTTGGCCCTGAGCTGTGACACCGATACATACTTCGATGTTAATGTGGCTACTTAACTGTCCATGTTACAAATTTATCGTTTTTATTGATAAATTAAGTACAAAACTGATTAAGCTGTACTGATTACTGTTTAATTATTTAAATATATTATTTCGATGATTAACAAGTAAGACAATTTGATAGTATCGTTCATTATCATTTATTCTTATGTAAATCTATTATTATAATTTTAAATAGTTAAGTTTTTCTGCATTTTTATACATAAATAAAAGAAAAATTATTGAATGCGGAAAGTAGCTATTTCATACATAGAAACAAGATAAAACAAATTGTTACAATAAAACTATGACAGGTGACATTTTCTAATTGAACAACAGTCAATAATCAGCAATTAAAAACAATTGTTCATTTATTAGCTACACAATATTTACAGCTACACAAACGTAACTTTTCAGTTACTAATCTGGTTATGAACAGTTTTACTAATCTAGTAATATGAACATAGTAAAAAATGTTCTATAAAAATTACTAGATTTCCAATAAATTTTACTATTATATTGCACATGGACAAAATCACTGTACTTTCAAATGTGAGAGTCAAGTAAAATTTACTACATCATCTGGGAAAAGTTCTACGAAGTTATACTAATTTTGTACACAAATATGATACGATACGTCGTGATTGTTAGATGTTATGGTAAAATTTACTATACCATTTTCTGATCTACTATACTATTATTGAAATATTTTTCACAGTGTTTATAAAAAAATTATATTAGCGAAAACTAGTCTAGATCCCAACAAGTTTTAACTTATCTAATTATACTCGCCATTTCCTGCTTAGTTTTCTGTCACTTATTCCTAAACAAGTACGAGTTGGATTTTTACTTGAGCTATTTTTTCGCGTTGCTATATCTTTTTTCCTTGGTCTTGTTCGTTTTAATTTAAAAAAATTGCGCGCGGTAAATCGCAAATGGGCGAAAAAGGGGCGGTCTAACTGGCCAGTTAATCGAGTCAGTCGGGCAAACGCGCGCCGCTGATCCAATCGCGCCCGTTAGCGCTGATTCGTGCAGCTTTTAGCGCTCTTTCGCAGGCGCTCATATTTGTCTAAATGTAATTAAGCGGGGGTGGGCGCACTTAGCCGCGCGATCGGCTATTTCGGTGGAACTTGCATTTCGGAGTCAGCGCGCGAAAGCCGAGAATAGAAATCCAGATGCCGGATTGCCGTGTCTCCGGGACGACGGCTCCGATCACTTTTTTCGCCGGCTATTTTCATATCGGTCAGCGCGGGGTATGATTGAATCGGGCGAGGAGATCAAGGAAATGGGAAGGGAGGGTGGACAGGGACTTTTTGGATTAGAGGAGTTGTTATTTGAAAAAAATTATGGATGATTGCAGAAAGTCGAATTATTAGCATCTGAAGATGCTGGAAACGGTTTACAGTTTAATGTCTCTTATCAAAATTTACAAAATTTGAAAATTATCATTTGTTGCTGGAAAATTGTTATAAAGATTTGCAAATTGTGCAGAAAATATTCAGAGATTTATTAAGAATTTTTTTAATCCGTTTTTTTATTTGAATAAACAATTGGTGGTTAAAAAATAAAAGAGTTTTTATGGCAGAGACAAAAATGTTACAAAATGTTTATTTATAAATTTTGATTGTTGAGGAAAGTTTGAAAATTGTGTGAAAACATCAATTGATATGATCGATAGTGATATCAGTAAGCGTAGTGATGGATTCGAAAAGTACATTTATTCCAAGTTAGGTAAGTTTTTTGTTACTCATTACAATTTCATCGCGCTTTACATGAAGGATTATTTCGAGAGAGTTTGATTTCAGTGTAAACCTAATTACGGAATTCTGGAGCAATAATTTATGATTCAGTCGTGCTATAACGAGGAATTTGAAACATTTCCAGAAACAGTGTAAATGTGATGTTCTCGAAGCAGATAATTTGTTAAAGGCAAGCGAAACTTGTTCATTGAAAAAACGGTAAAAAAGCAATTATAATTTCTCGTATACGGTAATTATTTGAACTAATTTCAAAGTGTTGAGTTTATTCGTTTGAATTTATTTTAGCGTGCACGTTTGAATTTAATTTCTTGTATTTCATCATGAAAAACTTCGTTAATAATTATTCGGAACAACGTTTACATTACTTACATAAATATGGATAATTGTGAAACATACCATTAAGTTAAATTGTACGTTTCTTCTATTTACCATTATTTTAAAATAAATTGTGATTTTAGCAGAGTAATTACGTTCGTAATAAAATTTAATTATTTTCTCAAATACACCCTTTTTACACGTAAAATTGTATAATAAACTACGACATCCTTAATAAAAAGATAAAAATTAATATTTAATATACCTGGTTCAATAAACATCGAGTTTCAGACTAAATAAATTTCAAGTAAAAATACTCCGAAAATGCAACCGAAAAATCGCAATTTGAATACAAATGAAATTTCATCTTTAATCATAAAACAGAGTACCAAAGACGTTCAGTCAGGAAAATATCGACATTCGTATTTGATAGTCTTCGAAACTCTGCGTTTTCCGAATACTTTCTGCTACGATTTAATTTAAAATCACATTAACATGCGAATTCGCATTGAAATGTGAATT
This sequence comes from Ceratoteleas bidentatus, assembly GCA_022817645.1. Taxonomy (NCBI): domain Eukaryota; kingdom Metazoa; phylum Arthropoda; class Insecta; order Hymenoptera; family Scelionidae; genus Ceratoteleas; species Ceratoteleas bidentatus. The sequence goes on from JABFPB010004943.1 coordinate 7,985, forward strand.
TCCGCTTGCATTTTCCGTATCGTTTCTCGCAACAATTTTTGACGCCGCAACTGTACCTCTGTCCTTTAAACCTCGACTGCAAAAATATTATTCTTCTCGAAAGAATGTTGCATCGTCATCTTTTCGCCAACCGACGTAAACACATTGCAGAACGATTGGAGCTCAATCATAAGTAGGGTATGTTTTCTCGAAGTTGCATCGAAAGTCGCTTTTGTAAACGAACGTGGAAAAAATAGCCAGTGGAAGGGAAGGAAGCCAAAAAGTAACGACGTAAAAAATGTCGAACATGAAAATTTACGCAAACGAGGACAAATTTGTATCTAAAAGAGCGCACCGTGGACTCTTTCAGGGCGTCTCCGGTCCGGACCACACATTCGCAAAATTTGCATGTTTTTATAACTGTAAACATAGTGCCGACCGAGTACTTTTGCTAGACGCTATTTTTCCAATTCGTACTGATCCGTTTCAGTCTGTACATAGTTTGCAACCTCGACGAATCACAACAGTATATTGATATTAACGAAGTACATAACATTGTCTTGTGATGGTGGACAAACCAAGCGCCTACGATTAGCTGATATGACTAGTGATCGAATTTTCAAGCCAAAGGGGGAACAGTCATCGAGGGGCCGGAATAACGACAACCTTTCGAGTATTATCGAATGGATTCAATGCACGGGAAAAACAACTTTTTCCGAGATACGCCCTCGAAGCCATTCTCCATTTGTTATATAAAAAATACGTATGTGCATATTACTGAGCTTTGGCGTCGCGACGAAACGAAATTTCGGTCGGGAGCGAATTTCACATCTTTTTTCCGTATTTTTTCAATAACGTTTATTCACTCGAACGAATTTGTCGAGATTAGACTGCCGCAAAAAACGTGACAAATGTGCCAAGGTATCAGCAGCAACGAGGGAAATCCCGAAAGTGATCTAAATCCGATTAAGTCGTTTCGAATTCAGAAAGGTGGTTAGCCGGACTTTGAGCGGATATAAAATTACCCCGAGAAAGAACGGCGTTAAAGCGATGAAAACCGGTACTTAAAAGGTCGTAATTGGGGCAATTGAAGAGTACTAATTTTCGGCGGAAGGGACCCTTTTTGCTTTCCCACCTCTTTTGATCGCGTTATTTTAACGTCGTCGCGTTTTTTATCACCGAATCGCTAAATCGAATTTGTTGCTCGAGCGTGCAGTTCGGTGATCACATTACGTTTTTACAGGTACGCCGTTCAATTTCGTTCCATTCAGTGATTCGCGTCTGAAGGCGCGAGTAATCGCGTTTTCGATCTGACGAAGTTATCGTTTTGATTCGTCAACAATTCTACAGGGTATTTTTGAGTGGTTTCAATTCGAGCAGGTTCGAAGTTGCAGCGTTTTTAGAGATAATGTTGGATGCAAATCACGAGAGGTTCAGCTCGGGTGTTTCAAACTGAAGACTGAATCCGCCACCTAGCGGGGAAAAAGTAGAAACGATATTTCATGTGGTTGTTCCGAATTTAAAACTGAATTCCTCATAATCTTTTCAAAACGAAAATTAACCTTCTTAAGTTTGTATGTAAAAACGCGCGTAACTCTTCGTCTCCGGGGAAAAAAGCATATTTAAATTGTTCCATTACCATTCTTGGATTCGGTGTAATTAACGGTGGCGTTAGCGTCCGGCGCCAAGGATTTATTACCAAAATTGCACCGCAAAATGCGTGAAATCTTGTGTCGAGATTTAATTTCCGCGCAATGCCGTATTGTGCTACGAAAATCGGACAAAACAGATTACACGTTTTAACGCCATTCATTCAAATTCGCGGGTCTGAATCTGAATTAAAATCGGCGCGATGAAAGCCCGTTATTCCTAGCATTATTTTCGCGAATACTCGATCTTTATAATGGATCCGTAAAATGCTTTGAAAAAGTAATCCCACTTATTACATTTTACATGACGTTATAGCAATTACCGTCAAAAATCCAACTGAAATCCAGTTATTCTGACCCAATTCACTTAGTTTACGGCAAAAAAGGTCGGTTTCGCGAGTTATCTCATCTTCTACAATCGCTATCATTAGCGATCTTAACGAATTTTTCCGTCGTTCTATAGAAAATGTATTTAAAAAACGGAATCCAATCCAGTACATTTCCCCGCTAGTCGGCGCCTCCATCGCTTCGGCGACGCCTGACAAAAGTGTCCATCTCGGCCGAACGACTTGACTTCCGGAAAAGTACAATGCAGCAGCAAACGAGCCCAAGCTAGCGCGTAAATATGCACGTACGTATCCCGCGTATGTACGCATACAATCGCATATACCGTAGCCGTATATTTAGGTACATGCAAAAAAGTTAGTTTCCAACGAACCACGGTCGTGGCGACCGACCAACGATACCGGATAGCCGTGTCGGTATGAGTAATAACCTAGTAATAAGCAGGAACAGAGAGAGGAAAGGGAAAAAATAACAAATAGCTGTAAATTGCGATGCGCGTGGGGGCACCCATTGACGATGACAGCGACACCGTTGTATTATTACGAGTTCGAGTCGTGTAAATTGTTTATATCTGGAATTGTGCGATTACACCGCAGTGCTGCCAGAAAACAACTTTTTGTCGCAATTGATAAACAAAGCCTTTTTCCCACTCTCAAAATGTTTTAGATAAGTTGTTATTCTACGGTGAGACAATAATGACAGTCATCGTAGATGTTGTCTAAACTTAGCCATTTTCTTAGACATTTATTTTTTAAATGTGTTTTTTGTTCCCATCTACAAAGATGTAAAATAGTTAACTATATATTTGAATTTTTTTCACGAATTTAATAATCTATACGCCAACTCAATATCTTTAAGGAAGTGTATATATATATATTACTATTAAGTCAATTGAGTTTAGAATAAGGGAACAAATAATAGTTCTTAATTGTTTATACATTGTAACAGTGTCTTAATTAAAAAAAAATCTTGAGGCAACGGTTTATTGCTCATTTTTGGCACTTCCTGGGACTTTGGGTGGCGCTGCGATCGATGTTGGATTGGCGTCATGCATTTTTCTGATAAACAGTTTCCACAAAACTTAGAATTTACTCTTGTGTAGATGAAATCTTCACTGTATGAGTAGTTTATATTAAACAGTTCCACACTTATTAACAACAACATTGTACACATTCTGCAGAAATTATTTTTCATCATCATTTTAAAGCCTCTCCAGTTTCCAATACAAAATCTTCCCAATTTAGGTTGGATGTATTCCATTTTATCTATTATCAATCAAATATTTTTTATAAGGCAATAAACCCTTCCATCCTCAGCAGCTAATATTCTCCGAAGCGTTCCGGAAATGTAAAATTTGTTCCCTGTAAAATTTGTTTGATTAAAGTGAATTCAAAAGAATTGAAATGTTCAATTCTTCTGAATGCATCTGCATTGGATTCCATAATTGTCACCAACTTTCTCTTGGAATAGCAGTCGTTTGGGCAGAATTGACATTTGAAATTGTGTATTCCAATAGTTCAGATTGTAAATTGAGAATTGTACAATCCTATTCTCCTGAATTCTCTTTAATCAAAAAATTTTTACAGGTTGTTGCACTACAAAAACAGGTGTCTTCTTTTAAGACGTTTTTGAAGAAAAGGCATAAAAACGTCTCAACCGAAGATGAAAAAGACACTAAAAGTGTCTAAACTTTTTTGTTAAAGACACTTTGTTTTCTCGACCGAAGGCTCTCCAAGGAAAACCAGATTGTAAATTTGTCGATTTTGGGAAAATTTTAAGGCACTCTTGTCGCCCAACACTGGCAGCACTGTCGCACCGACTTAAGCGCGAAAAGGCAAAGGCAAGCGCGAGTGAGATCAATGCGTGTGCATGAGCGAGAGAGAGCGAGAACGATCGAGAGCGCGAGAGCGATACGTAAACGTGAGTGTGAGCGCACTCGTCACAAGTAACATATTCCATGCCTTAACGATAATAGATAATAAACAAATACGAAAGAGTACGTTTAAGCCTAGTTAGAATGACAACAAGTAGGCAAATAAAGGTCTAGTTGGTAAGCCGTGCACACCGAATTTCTGACTCACATCATTGTTTTCCCAAAATGTTATTACTCGTTTGACCGGGCGTGTTTTGTTGATACATTAATAACCTTGTAAAAAGTGTTTGAACAAAGTGAATTAAAAAGAACAACACTGTACAATTCTCCATTCGCAAACTGAACTGTTGAAATAGAAAATGTGATATGCCAATTCTGACAAATCGACTTCTTTTCCAAGATATTTCCCAGTCAACATTGAATTTCACAATCAACTCACAGTGAGTTAACATGTAGCTCATAGGTTGAGCTCACCGGTGACTCCCTATTGCCTCACATTGTGAGTGACTGGTGAGCTTTTCAAATTGTTCACGATAAATGAGAAATAATCTCGAATAATCATTTTTGTGCGAAAAAATGCCCTTGTATTATTTCCGACATTTTTGTCAAATCTACCAGCACGGAGTCTCGAACCCGAGACCCCGCGGTGGTAGTCAGAGATGATAACCACTCGGCCAAAGTGGGTTACGTCTACCATGCCTAACTTTTCTTGCTAGACACGTTGCCTCCATTTCGAATATACGTCGAAAATTCAAATCTCATCGTAATTGAACACCAAAATATATATTCTCTACAGGAAATCAATCGTCCGTAATATAATAATACTTAGAAAATTATCGGTTATTGTGATAAAAAGTAAATACTGAAATATATAAACTAATACTTTCAATAACTGTGAGATTAGAACGATCATTGTGGCATTTACAGCGCGGACTGTAGGTGCACTGGAACTGTAATTTCACAGTTCAACTTTAAGTTGCCGGTATTGGCACCAGTACTGAGACAAAGCTGGTGCTCGTACTGGTACCAGCACTGGTACCAGGATTGGGGCCGATACTGGTGCCAGTACTGGCCCGACGTTAACATATCAAAACTGTTTCTGTATTAGCCCATCACTGGTATTAGAAAATGCCAGTGCCAGTACCGATGACTCAGTACTGGGCCAGTTGTATTTTTCCTACTGGGATATTCAATCAATTAAGGTGAAAGCAAACATAAGACAATCGAAATTTAAAGTCTCTAATTTGAAATAGGGTCAAATGTCACGAATTCAGCTTGTTCAAGATGTGAATGACATAAACTGGAAATACTCTGATTTGGACTAGATTTGAAATACTAAATCTCGTATTTTATGACACATTTATCGTTAAAATATGAAAGCGATTGTCTATAAAAAAGTTTTTAGTCTAAAAATATAACCGTGCGGAAAAATGAACTCTGGATCGCGAGTCTGCCTACAGCTATACTGATGCCGTACTACGGCATACTGTTGCCAGATTATCTTTTCTAGCAGAGTACTTTCTCGCATTTGCTTTTGCTATAACTTTCAAATTAAATTCAAGGAAACTTTTGTATATTTGCATAAATTTTTATTTTTTTTTATATTTTATTTTTAACATTATATTGCATTGCTAATAATGCAACAAACATTAAAATGTATTTCATACATCCATTATACATGCGCATATACAATGTAATATAAATATACATGAATAATCACATGAGCATAAAGTTACAACAAACTTTCGAATCTGATTGTAACTCCAATTCTACATAAAATATTGACATGAAAACCTGACCGTATAAAGTAAACAATATCCGGCTAATGGGTATTGTTTAGATTTTGTGATATAAATGGATTAAAAGAGATTCTTTAGAGATTATTTTACCGTTTGGTTCATTTGACAGTTAGGTTGAAGAAATATTTTTTGTAATGTGATTGCTCCATTAATGTTGTGTATCATTTAATTACGAATACACTGAGAAAAATGGTAAAGCATATTTAGCTATACTTACAGCAAAATTTGGATATACTTTCCAGTGTGAAGAAAATAGCAATATTTTCTGAGACACTTTGCTATACTTACCCATGTAGAAATTGCCGTAGTTAACAACCGGCCAAGTACTGGCACAATACTGGCAGACGTAATACGGCAGCCAGGCCTTAGCTAGTACCGGCTGTAACATGTTTTACAACTGTCACCTATTGTTAGGCAAAGTTAAACC
>JABFPB010004944.1:0-14053 GCA_022817645.1 Ceratoteleas bidentatus
TGTTGTCTTGTATCAGGTAAATATTTACCTATTTCAGTTATTAAATTTTACTTGAAACAGGTAAAATTTTGCTTAAAGTAGGAAAAAGTTTATCTGTTACAAGAAAACAAGATCAAAATTTTTTTCCGTGCCGACGTTCCCTCAATTTTTTTACTTTTATTCATATGAATGTATTATAATGATAAATTTAACAAAACGAACAAAAATAAGTGATATCAAAACTCAAAACAATTACATTGTAAGGGTTACGCCAATACTGCGCAGAACTCCTCGTTCCCCCGAAAAACTCAAAACCCCAAAACCAAAACCCTAAAACCCAAAAACTGAAAAACAAAATCTACAAAAAAATTCTTTCAATTCTGTGAAACTACCCTGAAAGAAATTAAAAAATCTGATTAATTAAAAAAAATCATACCGAGCCAGAAATAAATTCAATGATTCGTGTTGGTTACTTGCAGATACAATTTTTTTGTTAAATTATATAAATAACTAATAAATTAGAATATAAAAATTTTGCAACTTCAAAATAAAATAATGACAACATTTATAAAAATAAAAAAAATTAAATCTTAGTTTTGTTAGTTTTGTTAGTTCTGTTAGTTTCGTTAGTTTAGTAAGTTTTGTTAGTTTCGTTAGTTTCGTTAGTTTTCTTAGTTTTCTTAGTTCCGTTAGTTTCGTTAGTTTTCTTAGTTTTGTTAGTTTTGAAAAAAATGAAAAACTGAAAATGAAAAATTCAACACTTGGCCACCCTTTTTCTTAACGTCTTTTCTGTTTAAGAATTCATGTGATTACAACAATTGGGTGGCCAAGTGTTGAATTTTTCATTTTCAGTTATTCATTTTTTTTAAACTAACAAAACTAAGAAAACTAACGGAACCAAGAAAACTAAGAAAACTAACGAAAGTACCGAAACTAACAGAACTAACAAAACTTACTAAACTGACGAGACTAACAAAACTAACAAAACTAACAAAACTAAGATTTAATATTTTTATTTTTATAATTTTTGTCATTTTTTTATTTTGAAGTTGCAAAATTGTTGTATTCTAATTTATTAGTGATTGATATAATTTAACAAAAAAATTGTATCTGCAAGTAAGAAACACGAATCATTGAATTTATTTCTGGCTCCGTTTGATATCACTTTTTTTTTAATTAATCAGTGTTTTAATTTCTTTCAGGGTAGTTTCACAGAATTGAAAGAATTTTTTTGTAGATTTTGTTTTTGAGTTTTTGGGTTTTAGGTTTTGAGTTTTTAGGGGGTCTGAGATAAATAAACTGAGAAAACGAAATGGCTATGGTAGCCATCTAGACAGCTACCATAGCCATCTGATATAGTGAATTCGGTTTGATCGCGATGGTGAAATTGGTACAGTTTAGATGACTCTGGTAGCCATCTGAAATAGTGAATCCCCAATAACAGGTTTTGATGTTAGGGCATGACATCACGTAGGAATTAAAAAATCAAATATTATTCATTGAAATCTCAATGTGTCAAATGACTTCGATTCTGTAATTCATCATGCATTTTCAGATGGTTTTGTATTGTTCCCAGTGTGTTGCTCATTCGGTCCCGCATGCCATCCTACTCAAAGGGGGGATTCATATTCAAGTTTCAATTCAACAACAACAACAACAATTCGATTTAACGAAACAACAATATTATATTTATTCAATATCACATAATTTTACATTAGCTATGACCTGGTATTGACCTCGACATATTGCATTTTCCAATGTATTCCAAATGCATTCAAACAATCCGCCTTATCGCAGGAAATATTTGTAACTATGCTTATCATCCGAAGTTACTTCTAGAAATGTTTTCAACTGTGTCGTCACCTATAACTGTGCCATTATCCACAGCTCTTCCAGAAGTATCAACTTCTAGGATCGTTTACAATTGTGCCTTCTAGGATCGTTTAGGATCATCTAGGATCATCTAGGATCGTTTCTTCTAGGATCGTTTACAACTGTACCATCACAGCCGCCTCTAGGATAGTTTACAACTGTGTCATTTTCCACAGCTCTTCCAGAAGCAACTGTACCATCACAGTTACTTCTAGGATAGTTTACAGCTGTGCCATTTCCGCAGCTCTTCCAGAAGCAACTGTAACATCACAGCTACTTCTAGGATAGTTTACAACTGTGCCTTTTTCCACAGTTCTTCTAGAAATCGGTGGTTAACTCCATATTATCTCGACTGGTCGGTTCTCTTTATTAACACAATATTAAACAAATTGGATTGCTGAACCCATCTGGAGGCAGCGTCCGTCTGACATAATCAAATTAATGTTCACAATCGGCAAGAAAGGTGGCCCCAGCCATCGCCACCTTCAGTGAGACTCTCCAATTTCCGGTCCTCCTGATGACCACAACAGTCATGTCAATCTGGAGGACCGGACATGTCCCTCATTTTCACGTAAAGAAGGGTGTTTTTGCCGCCAACAACCGCAGCTACATCATTCACGACCCAAATCACGCAACACTCACAGAAACAATTCATTGGGCCGAACATTCAAATGTCAAAGAACTCCTCAATTTAATTAAATTTCCACTCGGCCCAACCGAACCGTCCACAAATAAATTTATCCATTTGGGGTAAACAAACTATTTCTCTGGTTGAAGTCACTGCCACATTCACACACAAAGAACAAAATAACGCTTATCTTTAGGTCCGGTTCGGCGATTATCTTCGGTCTCATTCGCTCTCGCGTCCTCCTCCAACGACGTCGGAACACACACTGTCTCCCGTCCCGTTATAAGCGAGTCCCATCCACTCTCTCTTTATCGCGTAATATATTCCTTTTCAATTTTCAATTGCAAATTGAAAACCGCAAACATAGTGTTTATTCTGGGCTTATCGATATTGTAGAAACAGGTGTTTAAAATAGTTAGTCAAAACAGTAACTGATCAAATCAACTTCTCTTCCCACAAATTAAAAATAATAAACAAATACTCTAAAGACCTTGAAATATCTTCTTTTCATAATGTTCATATTAATTAGAAAATACATTTATTTTCGAATCGATTATTTTGGAATATGGTCGACATAACCAAAAAATCAATGTTTTCCGATCATTTTAATATGATTTCTCCGCTGAACGATCAGTAAGGTTCATATTTAAAATCACACGTATATTGTCTCAACATTGTTACAAAAAATGTTATGCTTTTCCATTAAGCATGAAGGAATGCAGAATTAGTAAAACTGATCGATATTCAAAACACTGGTATGTGTTCAAAACAAAACTACATTAAACACGTCTAAATGTTAAAAAAAAAGATTGCCAAGGGTTTGAAATTCAAATACCTGTTTTCACAGTGAATGGAACATTTCACATCAATTTTATATTTCTTTTCCTCCCACATATTTGTGCCTTTTTATGCACATATCCACGCGAATCCAAACAAACACGTCGCGCGCGCGCGCGTGTGTGCGTGTGTGTGTGTAGTACTTACTATATTTTCGAAGCGATTAAGAAGCTGCACCGATCACTCTGTGTCCAAACACAATACTGATTTTATTCTCGCCACGCTACGCCACTTTTCCCCGTCAAAACATCGAGACTCAAAACAATTCCACGAATTTAAACACTTTCAAATTCAATTCCATCTGTGGAGCGACCACCACTCGCTCGCTCTCGCTTCTATTATTAACAACTCCCCCCCCCCGGTACGCCTACTGAAGGTACCGTACCATCTCTTATTTATCCCTTAAACTTAAAATCAAATGATGGAGAGAGCGAATTTCAGCGTGCTTAGATTATCTTGAATCGCGAGTCTCAGAACTAACTGGCGTGTCCATATGAGTATAACCGCCATATCCAGGCGTTCATGTTTAAAGAGAAACTAATTTTATATGTCGCAGAACGAGCGGACTATATGTCCTTATAACAAACCGTAATAACTTGTAGACACTCTACAAACCCAAGCGAAGAACAATAAATTGTAGACGCGTAATGCAACAACTAACAAACATAAACAGCGTGAATCACATTATTCAGATATGTTTTTTTGAACAATAACAATCAATTTCGCAGTTGGCCTTCGTATGACCTTTCTGTTTACGCGAACATTTGCCACGCGTACTCGACCATCACTACCGGGTATCACTTCGACGATTACGCCACGTGGCCACGTATTCCTCGGCAGCTGTGGGTCCGCTATTAGTACTACATCGCCTACTTCTGTTTGGTCGACTCGCTCTGCCATCGGCGTCTCGGGTTGAGTGTAGGAAGGTATTCCTTGACCCAGCGCGGCCAAAATTGATCGGCTAATCTCTGGGCTGTGCTCCACCGCTTTCTCACGTGCAGATCGTCGTCGTTGAACTCCCCAGGAGCGGTTCCTGTTGCACTGCCGATCAGGAAGTGGTTGGGAGAGAGACTTTGGTCATCCTGATAATAAACGGAAACTGGAGTCAAGGACCGACTGTTCACAATGTTCTCCGCCTCTGCCAAAAGTGTTACAAGCGTCTCCTCTGTTGTAACTTGCCCTCTCAATGTCACCTTCACCACCGCTTTTAGGCTTCGGACGAGACGCTCCCAACTCCCCCCATGTGGGGTGCCGATGGAGGAATAAATTTCCATTTTATAAGACTCCGTCCGATTGTCGAAGTTTCCGTTTCTAATTTTTCGTGATTGAGTTCCTCTATTGCCCTCTTCAATTCAACGTCGGCTCCTCTAAAATGTGTGCCGTTGTCCGAATACAGAACGGCAGGAGTCCCTCGGCGGGCGATCATCCTTCTCAGGGCTATGATTGCTGAATCTATGTTAAGCGATGAGGCTATCTCAAGATGGACGGCGCGGATGCTGAGACAAGTAAACAAAACACCCCATCGCTTTCTTGTCTTCTGCCAATCCGCACTGTCATCGCACCGAAGCCGTCGACCCCGACATTGGTGAATGGGCAAACTTGGTGCGTCAATCGCTCGGGTGGCAAGTCGCATAACCTGGGTTGTGACGGTTTTGCTCTGATGATGATGCACTGCGGGCACCTTGCTGTTACCGCTCGTACGGCTCTTCGCGCTCCTAGAATCCAATACTCCTGTCTCAGAGCGTTTATGACAGCTTCAGGACTGGTGTGAGCAAATTTTTCATGTTCACGTTGAATTAACATTCGAGTGTAATAATTTCTGTCGCATAGGATCGCAGGCGATTTAGTATCCTGGCTCACATCTTCAACTCGGTTGATGCGTCCTTGCATTCTGAGTATACCCTTATCATCGAGTATCGGCGAGAGCTGCAGAAGCCGACTTGACGTCGAGACTACGCCCCTGGACCCCAGAGTAGCAATATCATCGGCTCTCATCGAAACTCTCTTTCTGCGCTCTGCGAGTCAATAGTTCGGTTGCTCGTTCTATTTAGGCCTGTGTTCACCTTCCTCATGCATATCTCGACGAACTGAAGGACGCGCGCAGCACTGCGGACTAATTTTACCCACTTGGAGAAGCGTGTCGCTTCAGGCAACACTTCGTTGATAGCGACATCAACAGTTTCCGCGAGTAAAACAAGTAACGCTTCTTCAAATTTATCATCAGCAGGCGTTTCCATGCTTGTTGGCCACTGCGATGGTGGTTCGTACAGGAATGCGGGTCCTTTCACCCACCTAGACTCGGCTGTGAAGCCATCTGCGCAACGCGTTCCGTCGTCTGCAGGATTCTGCGTACCGGGAACCCATCGCTAATCGCTGGCACTCGTGAGTTCGTCAATTTCGCCTAAACGATTCGGCACGAAGGCTCTATATCGCTTGCGGTCCTTTTTAATCCAGAATAGCACCGTGCGTGAATCTGACCAGAAGTAACGACGTTCGAAGGTTAGGTCGTGTCCTCTGGTGACGCTGTTCGCTAGCCTGCTCGCCATCATTGCTGCCTGGAGTTCTAGATAAGGTATTGCTTTTGCCCTGTTTATTGGGGCGACCCTAGATTTGCCGGCAATAAGAGCTACATCTATCCGTCCAACACTATACTCAATTCGTAAGTACGATACAGCGGCGTAAGCGTCTTCGCTTGCATCGGCAAAGATGAGGAGTTCTATCGTACGATTTCCAGTCTGAGTGAAATAGCAGCGGGGCACGTTAAATCCCTGCATGGCTTGTAGGTGATGTAACCAGTTCTTCCACCTCTCGAATTCTGGGTTTTGTAACACTTGATCCCACTCAAGTGTTAAAACTTCTTCTGATAGTAAATGGACTTCTGACTTCTAGATAGTAAATGGAATACCCAAGCGCAAATGAGATTCACACGTGCATCTCATTTTTCACATTCTTCCCAGTCATAGATAGGAAATCTTATTCTAAGATGGGCATTTGGGATTCCAAGATGGTAAATGGGATTCTCAGGTAGGATAAGGAATTCCCAAATGGTAAATGGGATTTCCAAACAATAAGTGGGGAATAGGATTTCCAGGTAGGAAATTGAATTCTCAGATGGTAAAAGGGAATTTTATGCGGGGCATTGGATTCACAGGCGGGAAATGGAATTCTGAGATGGGAAATGATATTCCCAGGTATCAAATGGGATTCCTAGGTAGAAATTGGGAATATGAGATAGGAAATGGTATTCTCAGGTGGGAAATGGTAGTCCCAGTTGGGGAATGGTATTCCCAGGAGGGAAATGGGATTCACATGTTGAAAATAAGATTCGCAGGTGGGAAATGGAATATTCCTAACCATCCATCCGATATATTACAAAATGAAATATATTACATAATTAAGTATTACATAATCTCCTTTCTCATTGGTGCTTGCGAAGCACGCATTTGATTCTTTTTATGTTATATTAATACTTAAAATAAACAAATTAAGTAAAAAGGATTTACTAAAATTATTAATCGAGTAGGTATTATTGGAATAAGGGAAGTTATTACAAATTTCACATTTTTCTTAGGACGCGCGCGAAGCGCGAGTTTGCCTCTAGTCCCTAAATAAAAAGTTGATGTTATCGTGAACGCATGAATTGGCTTTTGCGGCCAATTCATGCTTTACGCTTTTATTCGTTCTCTGATTGGTCCGGTCGAATTATCAATCGGCCCGTTTGAATTTTCCTGGCGTTCGTCGCGTGGCTGTCAAAACAATCCCCGGGAGGTTTGTTTTGTCATTCATCGCGAGTTTCGTTTCCTCGCGCGGGCCGTCGGAGGTTTTTCGCTCGTCGCGGAGGGGAAAATGGCTCGACGGTGATCGCGCGGAATCGTCCGCGCAACGCCTCGCGCCTTCCTCGCGAGTCGGTTGGCCCGAGGCCTAACCTTTTCGGCGTAGCTTCGTCATCCCGACGGACGGAGCCCGTCGGGATGACGCCGGTTGTTGCCGCTCGACCGGGCATTTCGCCGCGTTTGTCATTTTCGCGGCGACAAGAGGCGACAACCTCTTCGGCGCGCGTCTTCGGCCGAACTACAAACGTTCGCTTGATGCCCGAGCATCTTCGTCGGCGGCTGTGTCGTTTCGGCGAGTTAAAACCGTTGCCTTGGAAATGCTTGGAATGATCGAAAGTCATTCCAAGTGAAGAAATCATGAATGCATTTTCAGGTCAAAATCTGAACATTATAGGTAAATCTATAATATATATGGAATTGCATACTCATATGGTATTACTGCTGCATTTATCATAGTATATTTTGAAGCTATATTTGTCTTACAAAATCTCTATATTATTTGAAAGGAGAATGTCAAATATATACATAAAATTTTATTATTGAATGTAATTGTTTGTAACTTAATGTAATTGAATGTAACTTAAATTAATCGGGTTATTTAGTTAGATAAAAAAGTAACAAAGGGAAAATTTCAAAACATTAACAAAATATTGTGGGTAATGATACTTTATTGACAAAAGCTTAATTAAATCGAAGGTGGATATATGCTGACATAGGATTTGTAATTCCTCATGCAACCAACTTGGAGTTTTTTTATAAATATACTACGGAAAATCTTCAGGGTATCCATTTTTATGTAATTTGAACACTATAGGTACATACTTAAGTAATTCCATGTACAAATGCGATTTTTCTGTTAGAATTTTCATAGTATTTTTTGAAGCTATCTTTGTATTTATAAATCTCTATATTAATTTAACAAGGGATGTAAAACAAATTTGCTGACTTTTACTAATGATAATGTATTTCATGTTTGAATTAATATCATGTTTGTTTATTAATCAATTTCCAATTTATTACAGGCACTAATTGTTGCAGGGCTCAGGGAAACGAAAATTGCATGTGGTGTCATAGTGAAGTCACATGTGAATCACATGTGAGGTACAAGTGAATCCTATGTTACTCACATGGGAGTCGAAATTAGTCCCCTCATCGTGACTAAAATGTGAAACTGAAGTGACATTATTGTGACATGAATGTAACTTTAATGTAAGTTTATAAAAAAGTCACAAAGTGAACATTTCAAAAAACATTAACGAAATGAGTTGAAATTAATTGAAAAATGCTAAATTAAATTAATATTAAATTAATATTAAATTAAAGGTGGATTTGCAATCTTTCATTCAACTAACTTGGAGTTTTTTTTATAGACATGCTTAATAAATCATCAGGGAATCCATTTTTGAAGCTAATGTGGTCTTTATAAATCTCTATATTAATTGAATAAGGGATATAAAACATATTTGCTGACTTATATTAATAATGGATTTACAGAAAATTTACATAAGCCTGAGTCTAAAGTGTACTTTATTAAATGAAGCTGTTAAAAATAATATTCTTTCTTTTATTGAAAACAGTTATTTTCGTGTTGTTAAATTTTTAGTATTTTCAGAGTTGTTTTTGAAGAACTTCAGAAAAACTCTGACTTCCCAATTTTAAGGTGTTTCAGATATTTTCAGAGCTTCTCAGGAATTTTCTGAAATGTTTAGACATTTTCAGAGTATTTTTCAGTGGTTTTCAGAAAATGTCAGATTTTGTTTATGTAAGAGTATATTGATCTAACTATAAATTCTTCCTATCCTAAGGTAGTGAACGTTGTGTATATTTTACGGTCAACTAGGTTAAGTTAGCGCGCGCTTCGCGTGCGCCGCTATGTTTATCGTTATATTTATCTTATGTGCTATATTCAGTGTTTTATGTAAGACATTACGGATTAATAAGTGAACATTCATCTTTTTTTCGAAGTTGTCCCTCACCTTACTGACTGACAAAAGTGTAAGATTTAACCGATGTTGGCATCGAATACTTCTATTGAAACAATTAACTTTATGTATCACGTGTGCGGTAAGTGTGCACTTACCGCCCGCTCGAGAGAGCGGTAAGTAAGTCATCTCTAGAGCTGTACCACCCTTCTTTCAACCGTATACTGACCACCGTATACTTACCAGTCCTGCAGGCGGTAAGTGCACATACCGCGCACTTTATACATAAAATATCATATGTATCATACGATATTTTATGTCATTATTGATATGCACGGAGTTAACAACATTCGACTGCGCTTGGCACTGCATTCGGCAGCCCTCATGCTCGTCTCGTGTTGCCAACTCCACGCAGGTCAATAATGGCTCATTTACCGCCATTGATATATATTATACTATTACATACATCCCTGGATATCAATTCACAGCGAATCACAGAAGAAAAGTCTGCTGTGAATCGCTAAGGATTTTACAACAGAAAAATCATAAACGTCTGTGATAAATCACAGAGCGCGTTCTGTGAACCTCTATGATTCGCTGTGAAAAATCACAAAGGGACGCTGATGTAACATTTAGGAAATACTGTGAAACGCAGTGAAAAATCATAGAGTTACAGCCTTCAAATGTCCCGCTAGAACTTCTACAAATCGGCTGCTCAGAGTGACCGACCAATGGGAAGGGAAATAAATGCTTACGCGACCAATTTTCTCTTAAGGATTCTAAGTGAAAAATATCATTCAAACGTTAAAATTTCACTTAAAAATCTGAAAAATATTTGTTAAAGAAAAACATATTTATGTTTTTTTTTGGGGGGGGGCCGCGATTTCAAAATTTAATTATTATAAACTTTTGCTCTGAACGACAAAATATTCTCCTATGTCTAGAGAATATCCAAACAGAAGTTCATTCCAATGTTAATAATAATTAAATATATATACATAAAATCATGGATATCAATAATGTATATCAAATTATGTGTAGAAATAACATAAGTTCGTGGCAGCCGACTTGTTGGTACTATTGAAAAATTGATAAAAATGTTTAAATATTCATAATAATATTCAGGTACTAAAATTAATATTCAGTCTGACATTACATTCAATATTATCTTTATATTCAATTAAACCTATACTAAATTTCTTATTAAATAGGTGTTCAAATTTGTACATAGTATTTCATATTAAAAGTAATAATGTTTAATTTAATTTTTGTTTTTCAGTAGGGTGGTTTTACGGGCGGAATTTAATTTCAGACTAAGTGGCCAGGGTTTCTGAAATGCTAGTTGCAGCACTGGCACACGTTTTAGTCTTGTCCCGCAAAACTCACCAGCGACACTAGCTGACATTCCGTTACTCAAGCCACTGGCGGTAGTCTGCGTTTGGTACATTTCTTTAAAGCACATTTTGTTAACGCACATAATAATGGAGGAACAGGACGTGGTCATTGTATCAGCAGTTAGGACTCCAATAGGTATTTTGCAATTCATTTTCAGTACTTCATTTAATTTAATCTGTCATTCAATCAACTTTACTTTCAAATAGTACTAACCCCATTAATAAATAATTAGTTAAGTCGTTATTTATATTCATCTGGTAGAAATTTACAATAAAAACGAATCTATAAAATATTATTTAATAATACTACATTGTAACATGGTCCTAAAAAAATGGTAATTTATACGCATATGTGAATCCATTCTGTCTTTCACCAATATGTAATACAAGTTTCCGGCAATTACTTTCACGTAGATAAGCTCTTATCGAGCTTGACTAATGCAGAAGTGTAATTAAGAATTGATAGGTAAATGTGTTCTTTAACAATGTGAGCATTTTTACTGTTATTTCTTGATTGCCAGTTGAGATACATTTTTAAAAATAGAAAACTTATTCAATTATTTATTTTTCAGGTTCATTTTGCGGATCTTTGTCTTCTTTGAAAGCTAGTGATTTAGGAAGTGTAGTTATCAAAGAGTGTCTCCAAAGAGCTAACTTGAAGCCTAGTGATGTATCTGAAGTAATAATTGGACAGGTAAGCGTTAAGGATAAAAGTTTGGCACAATTCCTTTGGGTGTCCTGAAAATGTTTTCACATTTCCAGGCAAATCACGGAAATGATTCCGATCATAATAAGAATATTTCACTTATAAGAAGAATATTCCTCTAATTATAAGAATAATCTTCTAATTATGAGAGGATTGTTTTTAGAGTGTACTTATTTTAATACATTAAAATATTAAACATATTGATATTGTTTGATTAATAGGTTCCAATATTCGTTACTACAATTTGTGACAAATGTTTTCAGACTTTGACTGCGGCACAAGGTCAGAACCCAGCAAGACAAGCCGCTATAAATGCCGGCATCCCTACTTCTGTTCCTGCTTATCTTGTAAATATGGTCTGTGGATCTGGACTAAAGTAAGATTTCCTGAATGTGAATGAATAGTGTAATGTTGAATACATTATTCAGTTATGCATAGTGTGACAATATACAGGGTATTTCAAAACAACCTCAACAAACGCGAGCTCATCTATGTCAGAAAATAAGACGAAAATATTCTATACAAAATTTGGTTTTGGCTTTTTCTTTTTCAGTTAAAAGCAATTTAAAATACACACTTGTAATGTTGGCAGTATAAAAGCCGTTTTGTTGTGCTTAGATAATGAATAATTTATAACATTTTTTATTTTTTAACTTATCAATATTTTACTTACCTATAATAATACTGATATAAATTATGTTGAAATGTATTATATAATACATTTGAATTTAACGTTTTTAATTATGCTTATATAAAAAATATATAATATATTATTTATATATTTAATATAATTATACTTTAATTATTTATTATAATAAATTTAAATATAACATTTTATTTAAATGTAATAAATGATGTAATTTATAATTGATATATTTTAGGTCAATTACAAATGCCTACTTGTCTATAAAAGCTGGAGAGAATGACATCGTTGTTGCTGGAGGGCAAGAGAGTATGAGTCAAGTTCCGCATGCAATTTTCCTAAGGAACGGAGTGAAAATGGGCGATAAAAATATGTTGGATACATTGCTGTACGATGGTCTCACCGATGCATTTTCTGATATTCATATGGGAATAACAGGTACTAAGATGCAAGAATATATTTTATGTAATTGTTATAATTACGAATTATACAAAAAAATTTCTTTACAGGAGAAAACATAGCTCAACAATTCAAAATTTCAAGAGAGGAACAAGACGCTTTTGCAGCAAATTCGCAACAAAAGGCTGAAATTGCTATATCTAAAGGTTTCTTTGATAAAGAAATAGTTCCTGTTTCTGTGCCTTCAAGAAAAGAGACGACTGTCGTCTCAAAAGACGAATATCCAAGAGCTGGAACTACTGCACAAGTTCTCGAAAAACTGAAACCGGCCTTTTTAAAAGTAAGATCATTCAAAAACAGTAACAGTATTTTGCAAATCCGTTAAAGCAAAATGAAAAAAAAAATTTCGTAGTAAACTAAAAAAACTCACTCATTTGTTCAATTATTATTTTTGTAGGAAAATGGTACAATCACTGCAGGAAATGCATCTGGAATTAATGATGGCGCTGCAGCAGTGATTTTAATGTCAGCAAAAACGGCCAAAGAAAAGAATGTAACTCCCTTGGCAAAAGTTGTGGCCATTGCACAATCGGGTGTAGATCCTTCTATTATGGGTACTGGGCCAATTCCAGCAATTCAATTAATTGTAAGGTTTTAATATTATTACTTTTATAGTCTTGAGTTTTATTTCTTTAGTGTGTTGGGTTTTATAAAATATATTATACTTTATATCGCCGGGGATAAGGTTCGCATTGGAGATGAAAAATTATCCCCAATGTCCATAAATGGATAATGGATAATCTCACGTCCAGAATTTCTTGTGCGAACGTCTCAGTTCGTTCCTAGGAGGTTGGAGAATATTATTATTATTTTATTATCAGTGCTTCAGAAATATGCTGGCAATATTTCTAGCATAAGGTATTCCGATGATGGGAATATTCTACTAGTATATTTTAATTTCGACATTTTCCGAATTTTTTTGGAATTTTTGAAAAAATGAAAAATGTTTTCTATTCCTTCAATTTTCTTAATTTGTTTAATTAATTTTTTAATAATTTCCAAAATTGTCTATTGGTCAACGAGCTATTGTTAAATAATCAATAATCATTTGAATAAATGTTAAGAAATGTGGCAAAATAATTGTGGCATAACCTTTCAAAAGAATAATTGCCATTATTCTTTTGAAAGGTTGCAGTTAATTTATTTGTTCTGAAACTGAAAACAAATAACAAAATGCAATTTCAGCGTTATTACCCAATTTTGGCCCAATGCCTTTGTCTACATTAGTGGCCAATCTTTAACTGGTTCTATGTCCGCATTTTGGTCCCATAATTGACCAATGTGTTTGGTCAATATTTGGCTCAGTATTGGGCAAAAATTGTGCAATCGCGTTACAGCTCCTACTGTAAGGTTCAATTATTGACCCACTACTGACCAATATCGTTGACCCAATGAAACTGGGTTAAAATTCTCACATTTAAATAAAATATTAATATATTAATATTTTATTTAGTACCCTACAATTAATGGTCCTTTAAGGTACATCTTCCTACCGATTATTTGTCGTTATCTGAACATTATATATGTTTGTATACATGTTATAAATGATATTAATTTTCATTATCTAATTTCAGTTGAAAAAAACAAAATGGAAATTGGAAGACGTTGATCTTTTTGAACTGAATGAAGCTTTTGCTGCTCAATCAATTGCTTGCTTACGCGAACTAAATTTGGATGACAAAAAAGTAAATATTAACGGTGGAGCAATAGCACTTGGTCATCCCATAGGTGCTTCAGGTAAAAACATTTATTATATTATACATGTAAAATATTAGATGAT